>CAJVRN010000233.1:395000-437500 GCA_911728415.1 Lagocephalus sceleratus
GACAGTGTCCCTTAGGACAGTGTCCTCAGGACAGTGTCCCTCAGGACAGTGTCCCTTAGGACAGTGTCCCTCAGGACAGTGTCCCTCAAGGCTTCTCTATTTGCTACTGAGTACTTTGACTGCTCTTCTTGTGTTCTAGGCTTGATGGTCCTCTCGGTAGCCGGTGGACTGTAGGGACGATATCCGTGGGACCTCGATTACACAAGGCCCCGCCTGACAGCCCCGCCCAACACCCGCTCGACAGCCCCGCCCAACGCCCCACCCGACAGCCCCGCCCGACAGCCCCGCCCGACAGCCCCGCCTGACGGCCCCGCGGACCATGGCGCTGGAAAACTCACTCTTCCCCTCGCGCCCGGACTCCCTCGCTCTGCCTGTGGAAGAGCAGGGGGACGGCCAGGACGTCAAAGTGTCCACCGGCGTCTATAACGTGTCAGATGAGCTCGGCCACGTGGTCACCACGGAGACCGCCCCGTCCTCGCCACCCTCTGCCAAGGTCAACAGGTCGTTCCAGGCCAAGCTGGCCGAGCGGGAGGCCAAAGCCAATCAGCCCAGGAAGAAGACCCAGGGGCCCGAGAAGGAGAGGGGTCGCTTTGGGTGGGGTGAGTTCCTCCGCTCTCCTGGCTCATAAGGAAGTGTCACCTGGGAGGGTCACCTGGGAGGGTTGCCTGGGAGGGTCGCCTGGGAGGGTCACTTGGGAGGGTCACCTGGGAGGGTGACTCACCTTGAACCCTTGTGATGAACCCTGATGGTGAACCCTGATGGTGAACCCTGAACCCTGGTGATGAACCCTGATGGTGAACCCTGATGGTGAACCCTGAACCCTGGTGATGAACCCTGATGGTGAACCCTGATGGTGAACCCTGAACCCTGGTGATGAACCCTGATGGTGAACCCTGAATCCTGGTGATGAACCCTGGTGATGAACCCTGATGATGAACCCTGGTGGTGAACCCTGGTGGTGAGCCCTGATGGTGAACCCTGAACCCTGGTGATGAACAATGGTGATGAACCCTGATGGTGAACCCTGGTGATGAACCCTGATGGTGAACCCTGTTGGTGAACCCTGGTGGTGAACCCTGAACCCTGATGGTGAACCCTGTTGGTGAACCCTGGTGGTGAACCCTGAACCCTGGTGGTGAACCCTGATGGTGAACCCTGTTGGTGAACCCTGATGAAGAACCCTGTTGGTGAACCCTGGTGGTGAACACGGAACCCTGGTGGTGAACCCTGGAGGTGAACCCTGATGGTGAACCCTGTTGGTGAACCCTGGTGGTGAACCCTGAACCCTGGTGGTGAACCCTGATGGTGAACCCTGGTGATGAACCCTGATGGTGAACCCTGTTGGTGAACCCTGGTGGTGAACCCTGAACCCTGGTGGTGAACCCTGATGGTGAACCCTGAACCCTGGTGGTGAACCCTGATGGTGAACCCTGATGGTGAACCCTGGTGGTGAACCCTGAACCCTGGTGATGAACCCTTATGGTGAACCCTGGTGGTGAACCCTGAACCCTGGTGGTAAACCCTGATGGTGAACCCTGAACCCTGGTGATGAACCCTGGTGGTGAACCCTGAACCCTGGTGGTAAACCCTGATGGTGAACCCTGAAGGTGAACCCTGAACCCTGATGGTGAACCCTGAACCCTGGTGATGAACCCTGATGGTGAACCCTGAAGGTGAACCCTGAACCCTGGTGGTGAACCCTGGTGATGAACCCTGATGGTGAACCCTGAACCCTGGTGGTGAACCCTGAACCCTGGTGATGAACCCTGATGGTGAACCCTGTTGGTGAACCCTGGTGGTGAACCCTGAACCCTGGTGGTGAACCCTGATGGTGAACCCTGAACCCTGGTGGTGAACCCTGATGGTGAACCCTGGTGGTGAACCCTGAACCCTGGTGATGAACCCTTATGGTGAACCCTGGTGGTGAACCCTGAACCCTGGTGGTAAACCCTGATGGTGAACCCTGAACCCTGGTGATGAACCCTGGTGGTGAACCCTGAACCCTGGTGGTAAACCCTGATGGTGAACCCTGAAGGTGAACCCTGAACCCTGATGGTGAACCCTGAACCCTGGTGATGAACCCTGATGGTGAACCCTGAAGGTGAACCCTGAACCCTGGTGGTGAACCCTGGTGATGAACCCTGATGGTGAACCCTGAACCCTGGTGGTGAACCCTGATGGTGAACCCTGATGGTGAACCCTGAACCCTGGTGATGAACCCTGATGGTGAACCCTGAAGGTGAACCCTGAACCCTGGTGATGAACCCTGATGGTGAACCCTGGTGGTGAACCCTGAACCCTGATGATGAACCCTGATGGTGAACCCTGTTGGTGAACCCTGGTGGTGAACCCTGAACCCTGGAGTTGAACCCTGAACCCTGGTGGTGAACCCTGATGGTGAACCCTGATGGTGAACCCTGAATCCTGGTGGTGAACCCTGAAGGTGAACCCTGAACCCTGGAGTTGAACCCTGAACCCTGGTGGTGAACCCTGGTGGTGAACCCTGAACCCTGGTGGTGAACCCTGGTGGTGAACCCTGAACCCTGGTGGTGAACCCTGAACCCTGGTGATGAACCCTGATGGTGAACCCTGAAGGTGAACCCTGAACCCTGGTGATGAACCCTGGTGATGAACCCTGATGGTGAACCCTGGTGGTGAACCCTGAACCCTGATGATGAACCCTGATGGTGAACCCTGTTGGTGAACCCTGGTGGTGAACCCTGAACCCTGGAGTTGAACCCTGAACCCTGGTGGTGAACCCTGATGGTGAACCCTGAACCCTGGTGGTGAACCCTGAAGGTGAACCCTGAACCCTGGAGTTGAACCCTGAACCCTGGTGGTGAACCCTGAACCCTGGTGGTGAACCCTGGTGGTGAACCCTGAACCCTGGAGTTGAACCCTGAACCCTGGTGGTGAACCCTGATGGTGAACCCTGAACCCTGGTGGTGAACCCTGAAGGTGAACCCTGAACCCTGGAGTTGAACCCTGAACCCTGGTGGTGAACCCTGAACCCTGGTGGTGAACCCTGGTGGTGAACCCTGGTGGTGAACCCTGGTGGTGAACCCTCTGATTCTCCCAAAGCTCTGAAGAGCCTGGCTGCTGCTCAGTCCTCCTCGCTGGTCTGGAGCTTCTCTGAGCTGAGCAGCAGCCACAGTTGATCTTCTGAGTCCTCCTCGTGTCCTCTCACATCTGACCCTGCTGACACTGGTGCATCTCCACCTGCTGTCATTTTGCTGATAACCTCATGTTCTTCTCATGTTCTACTCACCACCTTCTAACTGCTGGGTTCTCCCATACCAACCTCGTTCTCACCCTTCTCTCCCCCCACCAGCCCGGGCTCGACGTAAGAGGCAGCGCTATGTGGAGAAGAATGGTCGCTGTAACGTGCAGCACGGTAACATGCAGGAGACCTACCGCTACCTTACAGACATCTTCACCACCCTGGTGGACCTCAACTGGCGCTGCTCGCTCTTCGTCTTCGTCATGGCCTACGCTGTCACGTGGCTCTTCTTCGGGGCCATCTGGTACCTGATAGCCTACTGTAGGTAAGACGGTCCAGCAGGCGTCCAGGCAGAGCTCACATCATCTGCTGCCTGGTCACCACACATCTGGACCTTCAGCTCAGAGCTTTCATCCAAAAGGTGCTGCTGTTGCTGTAGGTTCTCAGTCCCCAACAGGCTCAATAAAGGTGTTGGTTAGAGAAACGACTGGACAGCACCTCCATTAAGGAGCTGCCCCTGCTGGGTCTTCTCAGATCTTCTTCAGCCTTCAGTGGACTGGAACGACTCGTGTGCTGAGGGAGCTGCTGTGAAGGCACGTCCTCGTCCTATTCACCCTCCCTCCAGCTCTGAGGTCTTCTTGTCTTCTTCAGGGGGGACCTGGACCATCTGGGGGATGACAACTGGACGCCCTGTGTCAACAACGTCAACGGCTTCATCTCAGCCTTCCTCTTCTCCATTGAGACGGAGACCACCATCGGCTACGGCCACCGCGTCATCACCGACCAGTGTCCTGTGGGAACCATGCTGCTGCTGCTGCAGGCCATACTGGGCTCCATGGTCAATGCCTTCATGGTGAGCCCTGACCCCAGCCCTGACCCTAACCCCGATCCTGACCCTGACCCCGACCCTGACCCTCACCCTGACCCTGACCCCGACCCTGACCCTGACCCCGACCCTAACCCAGATCCTGACCCTCACCCTGACCCTAACCCTGACCCTCACCCTGACCCTAACCCTGACCCTCACCCTGACCCTAACCCTGACCCTCACCCTGAACCCTGATGCTGACCCTGACCCTGACCCTGACCCTGACCCTGACCCTGACCCTGACCCTGACCCTCACCCCCTGACCCTCACCCTGACCCTCACCCTGACCCTGATCCCGACCCTGACCCTAACCCTAACCCTGACCCCGACCCTAACCCTGACCCCGACCCTCACCCTGACCCCCACCCTAACCCTGATGCCGACCCTGACCCTGACCCTCACCCTGACCCTCACCCTGACCCTAACCCCGACCCTGACCCTGACCCTCACCCTGACCCCAACCCCGACCCTCACCCTCACCCTGACCCTGACCCTAACCCTGATGCCGACCCTGACCCCAACCCCGACCCTCCACTAGAGCGTTCACAGGTCTGACCACGGTTTGGGCTCCTCTCTTCTGTCGTTGGTCTTCGGTTACGTCGTCCTGGCTCAGACGCTGGTTTGGTTGGCCGGCTCAGAGAAGACTGTTGAAGCACCTTGTGGTGTCTCCTTGTCCAGGTGGGGTGCATGTTTGTGAAGATTTCGCAACCCAACAAGCGGGCAGAGACGCTGGTGTTCTCCAAACACGCCGTCATCTCCCTGAGAGACGACAAGTTGTGTCTGATGTTCCGGGTGGGCGACCTGCGCAGCTCCCACATCGTAGGAGCCAACATGAGGGCCAAGCTGATCAAGTCCAAACAGACTCAGGAGGGTGAGGCTGCACCCACTCAGGGTCCACCCTGGGCCCACTCAGGGTCCACTCAGGGTCCACCCAGGGTCCACTCAGGGTCCACCCTGGGCCCGCTCAGGGTCCACCCAGGGTCCACCCTGGGCCCGCTCAGGGTCCACCCAGGGTCCGCTCAGGGTCCACCCTGGGCCCACTCAGGGTCCACTCAGGGTCCACCCTGGGCCCGCTCAGGGTCCACTCAGGGTCCACCCTGGGCCCGCTCAGGGTCCACCGTCCGCTCAGGGTCCACCCTGGGCCTCAGGGTCCACTCAGGGTCCACCATGCTCAGGGTCCACCCTGGGCCCGCCCAGGGTCCACCCTGGGCCCACTCAGGGTCCACCCTGGGCCCACTCAGGGTCTGCTCAGGGTCCACCCAGGGTCCACCCAGGGTCCACCCTGGGTCCGCTCAGGGTCCACCCAGGGTCCACCCTGGGCCCGCTCAGGGTCCACCCAGGGTCCGCTCAGGGTCCACCCAGGGTCTCGTCACAATAACCACGGCAGCACCTTCTCATCTAGTTGGCGAGGCCTCATGTCTGATCTGAACCAGTCTGCTGCTCCTCACGCTGATCTGTGTCCTTCAGGTGAATTTATTCCTTTGGACCAGACGGACATCAGCGTGGGCTTTGAGACGGGCGATGACCGGCTCTTCCTGGTCTCCCCGCTGGTCATCTCCCATGAGATCGACACACACTCGCCTTTCTGGGACATGTCTCAAGCTCAGCTGGAGAAAGAAGACTTTGAAATTGTGGTCATACTGGAGGGGATGGTGGAGGCGACTGGTGAGGACTGCCTTCAGTGTGACGCTTCTGAGCTGAAAAGGAAACATCAGAATTCCCTGGCACAGCATGTTAGTTACTCCAGGCCCAGAATCATGTGGTCCTAGAACATTTACAGTTCATCTGCACCTGCAGTAACCCTACACTCACCTGGTTGACCCCAGGAACATTACCTCCACGAGGTAGAGATGTCCTGTCCATGGCATTGGCTTGAAGAAACCACAGCTCACACAGACACACACAGTCCAACCCATGGCAGTATTAGAAGAACACAACCTCCTTGTTAGAAGGCACAAGGACTTCAGGTCTCCACTGCAGGATTGCTGTGATCTCCTGATTGTTCTGGTGTCTCCTTTGAGGGTCCTCAGACGTCCCGAGCGTCGTGGTCCCATGCTAATGTTGCCACTTGTGTACAGGGATGACGTGCCAGGCGAGGAGCTCCTACCTGGCGGAGGAGGTGTTGTGGGGCCACCGCTTCAGCCCAATGATGTCGCTGGCCGAGGGCTTCTTTGATGTAGACTACGGAGCCTTTCATCACACCTTTGAGGTACGGACAGCAGCTGCTGGGGGATCAGCCCTGAACTGGTGATCTGCTCCTGTAACAGGTGGACTGTTCATTGGGTCCGCTGAAGGGTAACATAAAGGTGCACCTGTCCTCAGTGACACGTAGGTCTACAGGCGATCACATGGAGGTCTACAGGTGATCACATAGAGGTCTACAGGTGATCACATAGAGGTCTAAAGGCGATCACATGGAGGTCTACAGGTGATCACATAGAGGTCTACAGGCGATCACATGGAGGTCTACAGGCGATCACATAGAGGTCTACAGGTTATCACATAGAGGTCTACAGGTGATCACATAGAAGTCTACAGGTGATCACATAGAGGTCTACAGGTGATCACATAGAGGTCTACAGGTTATCACATAGAGGTCTACAGGTGATCACATAGAGGTCTACAGGTGATCACATAGAAGTCTACAGGTGATCACATAGAGGTCTACAGGTGATCACATAGAAGTCTACAGGTGATCACATAGAGGTCTACAGGTGATCACATAGAAGTCTACAGGTGATCACATAGAGGTCTACAGGTGATCACATAGAGGTCTACAGGTTATCACATAGAGGTCTACAGGTGATCACATAGAGGTCTACAGGTGATCACATAGAGGTCTACAGGTTATCACATAGAGGTCTACAGGTGATCACATAGAGGTCTACAGGTGATTACATAGAGGTCTACAGGTTATCACATAGAGGTCTACAGGTGATCACATAGAAGTCTACAGGTGATCACAGAGGTCTACAGGTGATCACATAGAGGTCTACAGGTTATCACATAGAGGTCTACAGGTGATCACATAGAGGTCTACAGGTTATCACATAGAGGTCTACAGGTGATCACATAGAAGTCTACAGGTGATCACATAGAGGTCTACAGGTGATCTAGTTACAGGTGATCACAGAGGTCTACAGGTTATCACATAGAGGTCTACAGGTGATCACATAGAAGTCTACAGGTGATCACATAGAGGTGGTGGGGGACATTTGGAGCACATTCACATTGTTATGAGACATGTTGTAGCTGAAGCCTCACATGCCTCACACTAACTGTTCTGTCTCCACCTCCATGGAGAAGAGCTGGAAGATAACAGATGTAATGTGGTAGGAAATAAATGGACCAAAACAACAAACCAGTCCTGCCAGTACCTAACTAGAAGGGGAGTGCTGTCCAGTTACTGGTTTGAAATGCTGCTCTTTCATATCCTGTTCATGTTATCAAAACCCTCGATTCCGTAACCAGTGATCTGAACAAACATCGGAGCACCTCAAGGGTGTGTGCCAAGCCCGCTTGTGTGCACGCCAACACCAGCGCATCACCGGTGACTGCACCGGCGCATCACCAGTGACTGCACCGGCGCATCACCAGTGACTGCACCGGCGCATCACCAGTGACTGCACCGGCGCATCACCAGTGACTGCACCGGCGCATCACCAGTGACTGCACCGGCGCATCACCAGTGACTGCACCGGCACTCACTGTCAGTGTCTCCAGCCCTCAGACGGCACGGCCGTCCTCACACAGCTCCTGGAGCGTCAGAACCTCATCAGTGTGAGCACAACCACTAATAGCTGCCCCCTCCCTCACATCAGCCAACATGAGACAGTCCCTTTGACCTTTGACCCCCTTCCCATCTGTGTTGATGTTGTCAGTTAACGTGTTAAGAGTTTAGTTTAGAGCAAGAAACCTCAAAAGTCGAACCTTTTCAATCTGTTCAGTTAACCCAGGAGTCTCCACCTCTTCCCCAAAGGGCCGTGAGGCTGCAGGTTCTGGTTCCACTAGTCCAGCTCACCCAGTTTGACCAGTCAGCTGTTGAAGACTCAGATGAGTTGATGAAGTGAGTCCAGTCTGGTGCTGCTGCTGCTGGGTTGGACCAGAACCTGCAGCCTCACGGACCTGTGGGGAACAGTTTGGACACCCCTGAGCTAAAGTGTGACAGAATCAACTTGTGTTTGCCGATTTTCTCCCCCAAGGTGGACACGCCCTCCTGCTCAGCACGTGAGCTCTCATTGGCTGCAGCCAGACTTGACGCTCACCTCTACTGGTCCATCTCCAGCAGGCTGGATGAAGAACCCACCCTGATCAGCCAGGCAGCCAAACAGCCGGACAGCACCTCCGCAAACAGTAAAGGAGGCGACCCCCCTTCTGTGGTGGGAGAGATGACCAACATCCAAGAGCAGCCGGGACCAGGCGAGCTGAACGGCAGCGTCACCACCGACCAGTCTGAGTCGGAGGCCTGAGCAGACCGAGGGCAGCGCTCCCACTTTAGTGTTTGCACATGTGCAGTAGTCTGAGGAACACTTCAGTGGGCCTCCTGTCAGCACAGTTTGATCTCATCTGAACTGTGTGAGACACATGCTTGTTCCTGCGCTCTTACGTCCATCACCGCTGCCTATACTGACATCACCACGCTTCAGGAGGGGGGCCACACCTCACACACCTCTGGCCAAAACGCTAAAATATTGTATCTGTCTTGTTTTGGCAGAAGGGTGAGAACATTTCTAGTACACAGTGTGGGATTATTCATGTTGTTTAAAGAAGCTTTTTCCACCTCTGCATGAATATCACCAGGAGATGGAGGTTAAGATGTCTTATTTTCAACTTTTAGATGAGTTCTTGGAGTTTATCCGGTGTTAGCGTGGCTAGAGCAGCTGCTGATGCTGCTTTGGTGTCGTCTGACTGAAACTTCCTTTTAGTCTCAGCTCCATGTTTCAGGAGATATAGCTACAAACAGTGACCACGATTCCAGCCGCTGTGCTTCTGCTCAGACGCTCGGCGAGGATCAGCAGTGACCCTGGCTCTTGGCCAACATGGCTGTGATGACGCTCAGGTTCATCATCAGTGGACACGTGGCTTCAGTCTGTAGCACCAAGAGGAGGTGAAGGAAGTGAGAGCAGCAGGGCGCACCTCCATGCTGCTGGGTCTGGGGCCATTTTTACTTGATGTTTTTAACTTATACTAGATATTTGACCTCTGTTAGAGAAATAAACCGCAGTATATTCCAGACTGACTGTCCCACATCTGTCTGATCGTATCCACGTTCCAGTTCCACAATCACATTAAATATCTGACACTAACCTTCATTTACACTATTAAATGACACACACTATTACTGAGACACACAACAGTGGAGAAAAGTCATTTTCTAGAAATCAATATTATACATCTATTAATCCACATGTAAAGCGTGAATGTCAGAAGTGTGTCATGTTTTACTGAGCTGCTCTTATCTGCTCCTAAAGCCTTTGAATAATGAGACAGTCAGCGCTGTTTCTGCTTCACACCAAGTCAGCATATTGTGTTACCAGGCAGAATCCCGTCTCTGAACAGTCCGGCCTTCCTCTGTCTTGGCTGCTAGATGGCGATGAAGCTCCCTCACTTTTCCCAGCCAGTCACACGGCCGTGATGAAGAGATGGGGTCCCCACTCAGCTGTCTCCAAGGCAACTGGGGTTGGGGACAGGGAAAGGGCAGTATGTGTTTATGTGTGTGTTTATGAATGTGTGTTCAACTGGAGCCTCAGACCTGACAGGTTATCAGCATGTTACTCTTTGATATTTGAACATCAGCAGATGACGACAATGCAAAACAGTGACCTTCAGAGGATACATTCACTGTCCTTGAAAAATGCGTCATTAAAGATCTTGAATCTTTCCTTCCTGTTATCACATTAAAATCAAAATAAGATTTTTTTTTGAGGTGAAGAATATGTAGCAGGATCTGATGTTTTCCAGCTGAGGCTGCGGTAGCCATTGGCTCAGAGGCTGAAGGGTTGAGAACATCTAAGATCTTCCACATGTCATATTTGACTTATGATCATGATGACAGGCTGTTGGCATGACACTCCAAAGTCCGTGTTTCTCTTCATGAAAGGAAGTCCTAGTGGATTTTCTGCTTCTCTCAGGAACATTTGAAATGGTGGAGCCACTGGGCCCCCCACGCTCGGTCCAGACATGGTGCACAGAGAGCAGCTCACGCTCAGCTCACACATGAACATTGTCCCCTTTTTCAAAGAAAACTTTTCAGTATATAAACAGAGTTTTCACTGTTAAACACGTGAACACGTAACCCCGTCACGTCAGTGTAAAGGGTCCCTCAGGGCACAACCATCTCCATGACTGTGCTAGAGGTTAAGCCACATTACTCCAGGAATCCAGGAATGAAACTCAAAATAGAAGTGAGAAGTTGAAGTGACGCAGCTGACAGCAGTTCTGCAGACATTAAAGTGGAGATATTTCTAGATGTATTACTTTGTTTGCTTCCACCTATACGAGGCCTTTTTGTGCATTTGTCATGTCGGAGCTGTTTCATGTTCATGAAAGCACAACCTGAAGGTTTTACATTCTCAACCACGAGGACCGGCTCTACCTCTGCAGCCCTGTGCCCTAGCCAGTCTTGAACCGGGCCAGGGTATCGTCCTTCTTTACCATTGAAGTACCAAACATGCAGCAACACCTCGTGTGGGTGCTATGAGTTCAATCTAAAGTGAGAGCCTCACCTCTGGGTGACAGCTGCTCCAAAAATAAACCCAATTACAGCACATCACACAAGCATATGGAGGTAAACGAACATCAGGTTAGCAAGGTCTACACCCATATTCAGCATGATTTTAACTGAAGATGAAAAGAGTCTCCTCCCTCATGAAGAGGTTTAATGTTCCATCAAATCAGAAATGTGTGAAAATGCTGCTCAGACAAGAACAAGAGAAGCTTCTTAGAACTTAGAGTCTAAAAATAACTACAGCCTTGGTAAAATATAGTGCTGTCTGTTCACAGACCAGAAAGTCTGTCTGTCAAGGCTGTGAAAAAGAAGCCCTACAGGGAGCACAAGTGTCCACCAAATAACATGCTAGGTTGCCATAGAGACAGTTACTTGGCAAAGCCTTGAAAATATGGCAGGAAGCAAAAGAAGAGCTGATGCCCCCCCAGGTCTGCATTCACCAGGTCTTCCAGAGGTTACCAAAACAGCCCCCCTCCCTCAGCTGGGGTCCTCTGGGTGGCACCCCCACAACCACAGAAAGACAGGAGAGGATGGAATGACGTTTGACATTTTTGCTATTTCCATTTGTTTCCAGTCATCTGTCAGCTTCATCCTTCTGCAGAAGGGCTGGAGATGTTGATGTTCTGCAGTGGGACAGACTAGAGATTCTACTGTGGTTTGAGTTTAAGTTGAATGTTACTGGCAGGTGTTACTTTAGGATGTTACTTGTGGGTGTTACTTTAGAATGTCACTAGTGGATGTTACTGGTGGATGATACTGGTAGGTGTTACTGGTGGATGTTACTGGTAGGTGTTACTTTAGGATGTTACTCGTGGGTGTTACTTTAGAATGTTACTAGTGGATGTTACTGGTGGATGATACTGGTGGGTGTTACTGGTAGGTGTTACTTTAGGATGTTACTAATGGGTGTTACTTTAGAATGTTACTAGTGGAGGTTACTGGTGGATGTTACTGGTGGGTCTTTAGGATGTTACTGGTGGGTGTTAGTAGTGCATGTAATGGTGGGTGTTACTTTAGGATGTTACTGGTGGATGTCACTGGTGGGTGTTACTGGTGGGTGTTACTGGTGGGTGTTACTTTAGGATGTTACTAGTGGGTGTTACTTTAGAATGTTACTAGTGGAGGTTACTGGTGGATGTTACTGGTGGGTCTTTAGGATGTTACTGGTGGGTGTTAGTAGTGCATGTAATGGTGGGTGTTACTTTAGGATGTTACTGGTGGATGTCACTGGTGGGTGTTACTGGTGGATGTTATTTTAGGATGTTACTAGTGGGCTTTACTTTAGAATGTTACTAGTGGAGGTTACTGGTGGATGTTACTGGTGGGTGTTAATAGTGCATGTAATGGTGGGTGTTACTTTAGGATGTTACTGGTGGATGTCACTGGTGGGTGTTACTGGTGGGTGTTATTTTAGGATGTTACTAGTGGGCTTTACTTTAGAATGTTATTAGTGGAGGTTACTGGTGGATGTTACTGGTGGGTGTTAATAGTGCATGTTATGGTGGGTGTTACTCTAGGATGTTACTGGTGGGTGTTACTTAAGGATGTTACTGGTAGATATTCTGGCGAGTGTTACTTTAGAATTAACTGCTCAATGTTCCTGGTAGATGTTACTACTGGAAATTATGTTAAGATGTAACCGGAAGATGATGCTGGTTTGATGTTTCTGGTGGATGTTACTGGTGGTTCTTACTTTTGGATGTTATGGTAGATGTTACTGTTGGATGCTGGTGCAAAACTCAGGACTGTAATAACAATGTCTATAAATTTCATCATTAAAGTATTAAAAACACATGGATTCTGTGAACAAATGCAGGATGTGACCATTAGCAATAAAAAAGGAAATACAATAACACAAAACAATAACACTGACTTCTCTGTGTGCTGTGTTGTTTTATATTCACAATGAATTCAGTACATTGAGAAAATATGTTGATATTGTGTGAAAAGACAAAAATAAAAGCTGTCAAATGTCCTGATAAATCAAGGCAGATTAATAAAACAAGATCTGCAGGAAGACTTCACACAGCTGTACATGAAAATGATGAAAAATATGGTTCGAACCACTTCAAGTTCCCCACCTTTAATTTATGTGTAAATACTTTTGCAGGAAATACCTTACAAATGTAAATCAGTGGCACAGAAACAATCATAAATCCAGAGGTAAGATTCTGGATAACTCACTCATTAATCCAATGTGGTTACCTTTAAAGCTCCTGAAAGTCCACAGTCATCAGGTTGCCAATGTGGACACACCTCACAAAACCACTTTTAAGGTGCGGTCGCCGGGACGTCTGATGTCTGAGTGGACGTGAGCAGACCCCTGCTGAAGGAGGGATCCCTGCGAGTGCAGCAGGACGGCCCCAGGCCAGCACATTTCATTAACTAAGCTGCCTTGGCATTGGACAGGAGGGGACACACACACACGGTGACGAGTCACCAACATCACTAAGGGTGTGGTGCTGCTGCAAAATGCACATCTGGAAGGTAAAGAGAAAAAAGCTGCATGAGCACGCCAGCAGAAGATGATAAATGGTGGTGTTCTGGAGCAAACGCTCTCCTCTGTGTGTGGGTACAGTTCTCATTCGTGTCAGCATTCAACGCTGACCACAAACCTGTCTGTTGCTATGAAAAAAGGAGCAAAGTTGGGAGAAACAGTTTGGAAGAAACCATTCTGCCGTCCCTGTGCTGAGAGCAGCGCGCATGTGAGGAGCCCACCCCGCCTCAGCTGTAGTGAGGAGAACCCAGTCCAGGCAGCCAGCAACCCGCCCGTCCCTGCCCACCAATAGGCATGCTCGGCTCAGGCTCTGTGCACAGCCTCAGTCTCAGCAGCTGAAGCTGCGCGCAGGGAACTGCGACGGCCGCGCCAGCATCTCTCCAGGTATGCGTCTCTCTGCTACGCCCTGATTTTTGCTGCGTTCTAGCGGCGCGCTGCATTCTCTTTCTGCCACTTATTTAGAGGGAGGGGTCACCCTTAGGGTCCGTTGTTGATCGATCGATGCATCCTCATCAGTATTATGATTAATATTATTATTATGACGAGGCTCACGTTGTCTCGCTCCGCAGCTTCGGTAAACATCTCCAGAGAGGCACCTCTTTAAACCGCGCGTCAACTTGCACACACACACACACACACACACACACACACACACACACACACACACACACACACACACCTCAAAATGCTGTCCAGATGCTGCGGGCTGTGAGGCGGGGACTCGTGCGCTGCCCGCATTTCTTAGACTCACATTTGCAAGCAGGTTCTGGTTTGGTCAAGGGTGATTGTTTCGTCCAAGCAAAGAGAGAGATAGAGGAAAAGAGAGGAGGAAAGAGAGAAAGAGAGGAGGAAAGAGAGAAAGATTGCATCTGTAAGTTGCCATGCCAGCAGGTGGAGGCTGATCTGTCTTCATTTCAGACCTGCAGCTCAGGCAGAAGCAGGTATCATTTCATAGCAATGTCATGAAGACTGTGTCAGAGAAGACTGCAGCAAGGCTGTGGGGGCTACGGGGGTCACATTGTGTCTGCTCGGTGGGTTTTCCCCCAAGAGTCCTACATTATTGATGCCTGCGTGTTGTGATACAGTGGATCTATTTCAAATCATGATTCATTCATACATGTAGCTCTCATGGGGGTCAGGTGGACCACAGAGGGTGTGAGTTGAGGCTGGGAGGGGGGCTGTTTTCCTGTCTCTAGGTAGGATGCAGGTACACTCCCCCAGCAGTCAGGGTGGTGCTGCCTGCCTGAGCTGCTGTTCATTACCTGAGCACACAGCGCTCCACGGCCTGCCCGTGCACCACCGCTGCACCAACATGCTCAGAAGTTGGACACCTAAATGAAGTTGTTTTTCTGAGGCTATAATCATCACCCCCCCCACACACACACACACACACACACATGCCCATTACAACGTCACGTCTGACAGAAGTGAATAAAGTGGACACACCAGCAGCTGGGCTGGAACTATTAATGGAATGTTTGTTGTTGCTATGCAAAAAGCCTCATGTGCTTCTTTTCCCTGCAATCATTCAAGCTGTGACCTTGTCAAAGGGAGTCACAGCTACACAACAACAACAACAACAACAACAACACGCCCTGCAGCCAAAGAAGCCAAGGTTCGGATCATCTTTACTCCCCTCAGATTGAATTTAAGAGCTTGAAGTGATTTTGGTTTTGAATGTTATTTTGGAATTTGTAATTCACAACAGAAGCTGTTTTCTTTCCGTAAAACGACATCAGCGTTCCTGCAGTGTTCTGCTCAGATTAGGATGTTCTGGGACTCTCCAGCTTTGATCCAAAGTGTTCAAATCAGCTCCCAGGCCAAGTGAAACTCCTTCTGGAAAAGTGGAAAAAGTTGTGGAGTGAGAAATCATAAGGTCACCTCAAGGTCCTTAAGGGGGGGGTCAAATTAAAAGAGACCAGGAACTTTTAAAACATAGAAGAAGCATCAATTAGTTCCATTTCATGTAGAGTAGTTGTCCAATACATTTATATATTTTGTTTTTTTGCCTTTGTTATCATTTTTGTTACTTATTGTGGGAAAGATTTGTTGGCTACATTCAGGATAAATATAAGATAATACAAATACGATGTAAGTCTGATCCCCCTGTTCAACAGTTTGGTGGTGTTCTGTTCTTCCATTTGAGCCTAGTGATTTTCTTTTAGCTCCTCAGCAGCATGATGGGGGCAAGAGGTTGAAGAGTCATCTCCAGGCAGGACAGGCACGGTTGGAGGAAGATCTGCTCCATAAAAAAACAAATGGGATGATGATGAAAACCTTTTTAAAAATGGAGTTGTTAGAAAATGTGGAGATGAAGAGATTTGGGGGATTTTAAAATCCAAATAAATACAATCTAATAAAGGAAGTTTCTCTTTCCAAATATTCAGATATGGTGACTTGTTTTATTTCACAGTGGTCACAACCTGAACAAAAGAACAAACATGATGTTTCTGTGGTCAACAGGAGGACTTCCACCAGTGAAGGACGTGTTCCAGGCATCCATGTAGTTTCAGTCAGCACTTATTTTATTTACTGTTTCATTTAACACATTCAACTGTGATTAAGAGCACACTTACTTCAAGTACATGTAATAAATGCTGCTCCTGTCTAAGATTAAGAGGAGAGTGTAGCTGCAGGTGAACAAGAGTGAATGGTGGAAGAGCAATCCACGACTTCATGTTGGGTGTTCAGCAGGTCTTGGAGTCGCTTCCACATCTGTGTCGTACAACACATTCCTCCTTGTTGAGAAGAGTACTGAACTTTGATGCTTTGTGAGGCTGATGTTCTCTGACACAGGTGGTGTGTTAAAGTAGAACTGATGTTACCTCTTGGTCCCCTGCAGCGATGGAATCTGCTGAGCCGCCCATCTTCTGCTTCCACCAGCAGCATCGTGCATAAGGCGGCGCCACCTTTGCCCTCTTACCCACAAGTGAGAGACAACACCATGTACAGCGTGGAGGACCTCCTTATTTCGCATGGATATAAGCTACCCAGGAGCGGCCCTCCATCTGCCACGCCTTATGACAAGCGGCCTGCTGATTGTCAGCGTGAACTTGTAGACAACAGGGCTGCTGGCCGGGGGACGCTCAATGGTTATGAGGTGGAACGGGGCGCATCTCTCACCGGCATCTACGGGAGCAGGCAGGCGCTGGTGAAGGCTTACCCCACCACGGACAATGAGGGTGGGGAAAGGAATCAAAGGAGGAAAGAAGCTGGAATCGGTATCCTAGGTGATGCTCAGCCCTTGGGTGATTCTCTTGCCACAGACAGCGGGTGAGTGTGTTTTTGTGGCGCTCTCCCCACAATCCTGTTCCTCTTCCATCCTTCTCTTGCCTCCATTCATGCTCACTGTCTTTTGCTGTTGATTTAAACATCCTGCTGTACCACCCCTCCTGAGTTCACCTCCATCATCTCCACCAGGCTGCCTGATGGTCCCAGTAGCTCCAGAACAACCTGAATGTGCCTCAGGACGGGCGTGTAATTGCTCCACTGTAAACACGGGCACACTGAATCACGCCCAGCACGTGCTCTGTGATGTAAGCATGTTGCTGGGCAAGTGTGCTGAGCGTGGCTCCCCTCAGCCATACAGTAGCATCTGCCGCTGCCGCTGCTGCTGGGGAGAGCCGTCGAGTTTGCTGCAGAAATGAGTGAACACTGACGAGCACACAGTGCACTGCAGATACAACATGCATGTTCAAAGAAAAAATCTATATATATATCTGTTCTTTTAATAATAAGGATTTACAATAGAAAGTTAAAGCTGCATTATTTTACGGTGTGGCATGATTACAAAAACCAAAAGGCTTGAATAAAGGTTTTCTTTTACATCAATTTTAGCACATCTGTAACAGGTAAAGATGGAGCCATAACTAAAATCACCTCAGCAATGCTGCTTAATCACACTAAAATAAAATGGCTATTTTGAGCCCCTCACTTGTCACACACTTGCCATTTTATATTATATTGGTCTTTATTAAATTATATCTTTGCCTCTGAAATAACAAATTCACCCTAGCAACCATCAAAAAGCTCTTCTGTTGTCTGCTGTGCTTGAATTTAGTTTGTGACAATAAAACTGATTTATTACAACACGTTTTATCCCTAAAGGTTTTTACCTTCATTGAGTTTATGATCAGTTGATCAAGTTTTATTTTCATGTCAGATCAGGGCAGCACCATTTATTATGCAGATATTATGTATGTATGTGTGTGTGTGTCTGTCTGTGTGTGTGTGTATGTATGTATGTATGTATGTATGTATGTATGTATGTATGTATGTATGTATGTATGTATGTGTAATTTGGATTCTAGCTGATTCTAACACTCTGTTTCTCTGTCTCTCGTGTGTCTCGCTGGTTAAGTTGCTTATATATTCATTATTATAATGAGGCAACTATTAATCATACTGCTTCTTTATGTTAGAAACTATTGGTTAATAGGTGATGGCATGTGTGGAGGACTCATTTTTTGTTTATTCTTTTTATTGGTGGTTGCAGGTTCTATGACGTTCCCAGTTTGACCTACTCAGACCCATTAAGCTATGATGAGAGGGATGTTTCCTATTGGAGGAGGCGGGGCCAGGACTTCAGCATCCTTCTTGACTATGCTGATGGCAGGGAGCTGAGGGCTTCTGCAGGGGCCTGGAGGCCTCAAGCCCTAATGACTGCAGAGCAGCATAGAGCAGAAAGACAAGCGCAGCAGCTATGGGAGGAACTCTCTTGGCTGAGGGACTTAGATGCAGCTCCTGGTCAACTAAGGGTTACGGAGGAAAGAAAATGCCAGAGTCTTGGTACTGAGGAGTGGAAGCCTGCTGTTGGTCTAGGGAGGCAGTTATCAGATGGAGATGGTGACAGATGGGCTCAGGACCAGTACCGGCTGAGGACACCAGAGGGCTTTTTCCACCCCAGAACAAAGGCAAAGTCTCAGTCTCTCCCCAGAGTTTTATCACCTGATGGAATTAGTGGCAGAGAACTCGTTCCATCCAGACCAAGTCTACCTGATCGACAACAGAGAATAAACAGCACTGTCTTCTCGGGGCCCTACAGTAGATACATCTATAGTGGTGCTGTCAGAGACCGCTGGTGCAGGAATGCTGGGCCAAGCAGCCATGTTGCACTTTTACCAAAGCCCAGGTTCAGCAGGCCATTAAAGCCGCCATCATATGAGATTCACCAGCAGACTAGGGGTAGCGCAGAAATGCTTGCTATAGAACAGGGTGCTAAACAAAAAGAACGACCTATCTTTTATCCCAGGGGAGGGGACCTGAGACAAGAATATTTCGCACAACACTCTGCCATGACAGGAATGGAGCCTCCTGGGTACATCCCACCTCCATCATACAAGAGAGTCCCACCCCCACGGGCAGTGTCAGTCAACCGCAATGAAATCGCAAACTTAAGGTGGAAGGCAGAAGCGCTGCAGATGCCCAACTCAGATCCTGGACGGTGGCTTTCTAGACAGACAGGTGGTTCCTGGCTTGAACATTATGGAGATCGTGGGGCATCGCATCGAAGACAGATACATTCTGGACACGAAGACCAACCAAGTCAAGCACGTCAGTTATCGAGTGAAGACCCTAAAGTGAAACAGATCTCAGGAGGGCCTAGCGGAAGTTCTCTCACAGATTCCGACAAATTACGTAACATCAACAAAGAGACTCCATCTGCTAAGATTTTAGGACAATCGACAAATGATAGTGCCTTTCCTGCCCAACAGGGGTCAACTCTCAACAGTGACAGTCGCAAAGCCACTCTCAACGACAACGATGGCAGTATTCGGTGGTGTAACAGGGCAGTTAATAAAAAAAGTGAAGGTGCTGCCCCTGAACAAAACCGTAGTCAGTTTTTGCCTTCATCTATCCTGGGTAAACCACCTCCTCCTCCATGCAAGCCAGCTAACCAGGCTGTGTCTGAAACTGTGACAGACACAAAGAAATCAGAACAACCAGAACAACCTGACAAAGACAAATCTAAAAATCTTAAAAAGAGACTTAGTGAGACAATTTTTTGTTTAGTATCTGTCCCTGTCACTCCTCAGCTCAGTGGCATAATTCGTGATCAGAATAATAACAACGAAAAGTCACCAGATCCGGCAGACAGTCCTAGTGACAACAAGACAGGCCATTTAACAAACCAAAGTCTCCAAAGCACATCTTCAGCAGAAGCCGAGCTGCAAGCACTAACTGGTAGCATATCAAGCAGCAAAGCAAGCAGTCGGGCAAGCAGCAAAATGTTTAAGAAAGTACCCTGTAGACCCCCTAAGATCAACCACTACAAGGAGATGAAACTCTTGGGAACCTGGCCTGCCAACCAGTATAGAGACCAAGAGACACAAACTAGCCCAGAGGCTGAAAAGCCTGCATCTGAAAACACAGAAGCACAAGATCCTGTAGCTCCCAGCAGTGAAGTTCCTCCTGATAATAGTGGTGTAGTGGGAACTGCTTTCAGTTTTCCGATAAAGGGAGTAAAAAGCTTAAAACTTTCGAGCAACAGCGCCTTCTCTCTGACATCCACCTTCATCAACCAGCTGAACAAGAGCACAGCTCAGCAGCCAGCAGTAACCCCCTCAGGAAATACAGAGGAAACCAAACCAGCACCAGGCAGTGGCAAAGAGGCACTGGAACAGTTACTACAGAAACCAGTCAGCCAACGCCCATGGGATGCTGTAAAAGAGCTGGAGACCATCAAAAAAGAAGTCCAGAATCAGCAGGAACAGCAGGACAGCAAACAGCCCAGTGTTGACAAGTGCATAGAAGACCTCAATGAGGCCTACAAAGATATCTTGGAGTTAGGCACTGCCAGCAATAAAGTCACAACTGGTTCTGTACAAATCCCCGAGCGAATCAAAATTCGACTGACATCACAACCTCTGAACAAGCCCAGCAGCCTGAGGCGTAGTGCCGTCAGCTGGTCTGTCGACCCTGAGTACAGGGAAGTCAAGAGCGCCTTTTCAAGACCTGCAACCAAATCTGTGACCTTCAGCAAACAACTTAGAGAGGAGCTGCCTGTCCCCCCACGAGAGACGGGCTTCAGAGAATACAGAGTGGTTGCACATCTTTCACGTAGACGTAGCAATGATGGAAGGACAGTGAAACTAGATCTGCCGGACGAGCCTATTGAGACACCGCTCAGCGACTTTAGTCCGACCACGCACACTACAGCAGCTGAGGTGCCTTGGGCAGATCGGCAACCTATGCAGGATGCTTCCACGTTAACTAGTCCACCTGATTATGAAGACATATGCCAGACTTTACGGCAGACGCGGGACCCAGCGGATGTTAACAAAGGACCCACAGGCACCTTTAAACCTAATGATGCTGAGGTTCTCCATGATATTAATGTTGATTTAGAAGAGGAATGCCCCATCTGCAAACGAGAGTTAGAGAATCAAATGAGACAAGGCCCACTGCCGCCACTCCATGAGGAAAACAGCTCAGACAGCTCCACCAACCAAAATGGAAGTCCACCACAACACATCATATCAGAAAGTCCAGATGGTGAACCATCAGAAGAGCCAAATGACTCAAGTTCAAAAGCCTCAGGGTCTGATCCGTGTGTTGAAACAAAGGATGCTCAGGCAGACTCCATGGATGATTGTCCTGACAGCATACCAGCAGAGCCTGCAGATCCTCAAGTCACAGAGGAACAGAGTGCTACTGATGCTCCAACAAATGCAGAGTTAGGAGAGAAGGCGGGTCCTACAGCAGGAACACCTGAGGGTGGTGCAGAACAACCGCCATCTGAAGTTAATCCTGAATGTCGGGCGGAGGACAGTACAAAGCCTGGTGAGATGCAAGAGCAAGAAAAGAAGCCTTTTTCATTCCCAGAGCATAGACCTGGTTTATGGACTCAGTTGGGGAAAGACCACACAGGGTTGCCAGAGTTTCCTCCAGACAGACTACCACTTTCTGTTCCTCCAAACTTAGACCGCAGGCTGTCTCTTAGCTTGGAGGGGGAAAGGAGAAGCAGGGGGACTTTGCACCGTATTGAAATGTTGCAGAATAAGCTGGCTATTTCTCCCGGTCGGGTGGCTGTGGAGCGCTTGGCCCGGATGAGGGAGGTAGACATTATGTACCGCATGAGGCGCCTCAGCATCAAAAGTACTGACTCTGGGGAGGGAGATGGTGAGGCTGAGGCCCTGGAGGAGCCCCGTCCCTCCCCTCAAACAGACAAGGACGATAATGAAGAGGTCATCCATTCACAGCAGGTCTCTGAGGAGACAGTGGTGCAAGATCAACAAGAGTCATCTCTACCAGGTATGTTTAGATGATTAGAGACAGGAAAGAACATGTCAAGCTGACATTCAAAGTATTTGGGAACACATGATTTACAGACAAAAGGGAACTGTTTTTGAACACGGACTGTGTTTTTTGTTTACTCTCAACTATATAGTATATAGATTAAATATGCAACATGTTCCTTCTGATGAATTTATTCTTTCTTTATCCCTTAGAACACCATGATCCCAGCCAAGTGGAGACAGTGTAGTACATCATCTCCATTAGAGGATTTTATGCTTCAACACTGTGACCTGGCTGCCTACTAGAATGCCTTCATCTCATCTTGACACAGATATGGCCTTCTTGTCCGACACGAGCATTGTGTACACACTCACCCTACGGCGCTGCATTGACTACTAAGAGTGCTGTTCCACTGCCAAAGGGAGGTGCCCCCTTCAGTACGTGGGGCAACTTCTGCCCTGAATCCTACCCCCATTTTCCTCAAATAGACCTCCTCCTACCCATCTGTCCTTCATCCTCAAGCCCATTCTCTAATAAAGTCCCTGGTTGGTCTTCTTGTAGCAGCTTGTCCTATTATACCCCCTCCACCCCCCCACCCCCACCACCACCAACGCTTTCTCATTTACAGACATTATGCAAATCACGCTTATTAGAACTTTTTGCATACAGCACTAATCCAGCTGGGTGAGCTGTTGAGGCTATGAATGTACACATTTGTGTTCAGGCTAAAGTACACTTAGGGGGGTTGTTGTGATGGACCTGTTCTGTTGCATTTAAAAAACACCAAAACAAAGTGATTGGCATAGTGAGGCCATAGCTGTTTTAGGACTGGACATCACTGTCTTTGGCTCAAGAACTGTTTTTGATTTTCAGACAATATCGTGCAGCCTTTCTTTTCCTAAACCTTATGACGCTAATGCCCTGTCTCGTTGCTGTTGTGCCCACACTGCATCATAACTCACAGAGCTCTTCAGTGAAGAGTGACTCTGCAGCGCCTGACGTGACTGACAAGAGCTCAGAAAAGGGAGAGTTGCCTTCAACTTTGTATGATAGAACCCTGATCAATCTGATAACTGGCTCTCATTTCCTGACATTTCAGGAAGCAATAAAGGTGTGCATTTTACTGGGTGGCAACCATGACCGAAACTTTAAATGCATGGCAGGATATACGTATTTAAAATGTAGAGCAATATTATTGTACAGGTCAGTGGTTAAGTGAAGCTACCTGTGGGAACCATTGGCAGGAGATACAAGGTGAATGTGTCATCTAGATTATATTACAGGGATGTGGAGTTGTGTCAGGGTATATGGCTGCGTGATTGCTTTACTTCATGATATACATCAAAGTTTTTACATCTGTATCGCAAAGAGACATTTCACTGAATATTTATTTTTCTTATCATCAGATTGATATTCAGTTTGCATAATGTATAAAAATAAAGATATATTTTAAATATTTTAAGAGATATTTTGTATTTACCCATGAAACCTCATTTGTCCACCCATATATCAATCTGCCATCTGTGTGTAGTCTGGTTCTAAGAGTATACACAATGTTCCAGTGCTTTAAGATCCAACAGAGTGGTTGAAGAGGGAACGGCCCTTTAGTGTGCCTTGATCTCACAGCTCTGTTTCAGTGAGTGAAAGGGTTCATCAGTGCCCGTGTTGACATCTTTTTGTGCATTCCATGACTTCCTGTGCTCCAGTGCTTTGGCAGAAGCTCCCAGAGTCAATGTTTGTTGCTGACAGTTGAATAATGGCTCCATCTCAGTGTCCGGTGTTGGTAGGCAGAGTGCTTGTCTCTGTCTTCCAGTTTCCGTTACGTGCTGTTCTGTTGTCTAATTAAGAAATAAAATTGGGATTTTTTTTTCTTTTCTTTCCCTTTTTCCTCTCCCTGTCTTCTTTGGCCCCTCCTCCTACTTGAACACATCCATTGGAAACTACATCCATTCTGTGTAAATGTCTCTGCGACTCTCTGACCAGAAGGGTTCACTGTCATATCCTGCAAGAGACCATGGATTTACAACAAGCAAATATCTTTTTTAATGGATTTGAAATCAGAACATAAAGATTGGCACTTCACCTGTGAAAGGTATCAGCGACAATGATTTATAGAACCTCATCTCTGTTCAACAAGTTGAGCTTCATTTAACTGTTATGTAGCATTTGACACTTGTAGCATTTGACCAACACACATCTTTGTCTTAGTGTTTGAAATGTCTCTTGTAAATTAGAAATAATTGTGTCGCCTTATTACATGTGCTTTACATTATACTCCTGGCAATGCCAAAAAACTTACGTACTGTTTGATACCTTAGGTGTCTACAGAGACCTTACTGTTTGGCCTCTGGCTGGAGAGCTACAGTAGCATTGAGGGTCGCTTCTGCGCATCTTTCTGTTCAGCTGTCAGAACACAAGTCAAAACTGTGAACTTCACACGATACAAAAAGACAAGTTACAAAAACAAGAAACCATGCAGGGTGGGGCCGATGTTTGGACAAGGCCACATTCACGGGAGGACAAGCTGGGACACCAGGACTACTAACACATTTCATCTTCAGCTCCTGTCAAAGACCGAAGGGTCGTGCTTTGGTCTTGTGTGTTAACTGCCCCCGATAACATTTTATTAACCCCACGAGCCCTAATAATTGGCATGTCAGGTACACTTGAACATTGCGTCATTTGAATTTTTGTACTGCAGGTTATGTGCAACATGAAGTAATTATGCACACTTGTAATATTTTCTATTTTCATATGAGATTTAAGTGCTTTTTGTACTCACTGGCATCTTTTTTCTTCCTTGCATGAAATGCAAGAGAGAGAAGAAAAAATGTTTTTCATAAAAGATATTTGCATTTGGTACTCCAATAGTAAACCAGTGGGCGAAATGTTGTGTTTCATAATTTAATTAAATAGATCTATGCCAAGTATTTAAAAGCTATTTTTAGAGTAAATCAAATGAAGACTCATTCATTTTCCTTTAACACATGCCTTTATCTTTGTAACTATAAATATGAGCAGAATCCACATTCATATGATTGTGCTACTGTTGTATGATACTGCAGTCTTATTCATAAATAAACTCTTTGCATGAAATTCATGTGTTTGTGTTCAATTGTTAGGAGATCAACTATAAGTGTCATATACAACATGGAAATAATATGGTTTTCTTATCAGTACATCAAAGATCTAATATTTCTTCTGGATGATCTAGTTTTGATCATGTCCAAGTAGAACATACACAGTTTTCATATGTGCTGGTTTTCATACTTACACCCATGTACCCGTGATTTTGGCTTAGTGTCAACAATGGCAATGTCTACAAACAAGACTTGAGAAGGTGTGTGTCCCAGAATGTCCAGCTGCTCCTGGATTCCAGCTGCCTCAGTCTGGGAGTCTCCTCCAAACACAAAACACCCAGTTCATATCTGCACAGCTGGAGACTCCAGCACTGACCCACACCACCAGGATCTACAGCAATCATTGGAATGTCCCTCAGTCTCGACAAGTGTGGCTGAATTGTAATAGTCAGGACTGAGGGAGGACAAGCTGCTGCATGGAGCACCACCAGATACAGGAAGAGGCTGATATCAGGAAATCACACCAAGGCAGGACTGAAGGAGAGCACAGAGGCTCTGATCATGGCAGCACAAGAACAAGATCTGAGCACCAGACCAGTAGAAGCTGGGATCTACCACATCAGGAGATCCAGGGAAGCTCCTGAGATGATCCAGCACAGAACAGCAGGGTGGGAGGTGATAGCAGATAAGACCCAGGTAGAACGTCTCAACCCAGTAGTTGCTGTAGTGTAGAGGAACATCTGGACCAGTTTTGGACTGGAAGCTCTGAGGTCAAAGTGGAACAGGCCTCCAAAGGTGGTGGAGAACAACCAAGAGATCCCAAAGGACATCCAGATCCAGATTGAGCAGCTAGACATTGTGGTGGAGGACAAAGTGGACAAGAAGGTCATAGTGACAGATGTGACAGTCCCTAAAGACGGCAACATCAGGAAGAAGGAACAGCTGGAGGAACAGCAGCGTCTGAGAGAGCAGCTGGAGAGGATGTGGGGAGTGATTGGGAGCACTGGGGGCTGGAGAAGGTGCTCCAGCAGATCCAGGAACATCTGAGATCTCCGTCCAGAAGAGTTCATTGCTAGGAACAGCTGAGATCCTGAGAGGACCTTTAATCTGCATGTTTGGACCAGGTAGACAAAAAAGTCCCAACTGTCAGGAACAAACAGGTCAGGTATCCAAGAAACCAGTCCAAACATACCAGTGTAAGAAATACCAGTCCAAGACATACCAGTCCAAGAAGTACCACTCCAAGACATACCAGTCCAAGAAGTACCAGTCCAAGACATACCAGTGTAAGAAATACCAGTCCAAGACATACCTGTCCAAGAAATACCAGTGTAAGAAATATCAGTCGAAAACCTACCAATCCAAGAAATACCAGTCCAAGACATACCAGTCCAAGAAATACCAGTCCAAGACATACCAGTGTAAGAAATACCAGTCCATGAAATACCAGTCCAAGACATACCAGTCTAAGAAATATCAGACAAAGACATGCCAGTCCAAGAAATACCAGTCCAAGACATACCAGTCCAAGAAATACCAATCCAAGAAGTACCAGTCCAAGACATACCAGTCCAAGAAGTACCAGTCCAAGACATACCAGTCCAAGAAGTACCAGTCCAAGACATACCAGTCCAAGAAGTACCAGTCTAAGACATACCAGTCCAAGAAGTACCAGTCCAAGACATACCAGTCCAAGAAGTATCAGTCCAAGACATACCAGTGTAAGAAATATCAGTCCAAGAAATACCAGTGTAAGAAATACCAGTCAAAGAAATACCAGTCTAAAAAATACCATTCCAAGACATACCAGTCCAAGAAGTACCAGTCTAAGACATACCAGTCCAAGAAGTACCAGTCCAAGACATACCAGTCCAAGAAGTACCAGTCCAAGACATACCAGTGTAAGAAATATCAGTCCAAGAAATACCAGTGTAAGAAATACCAGTCCAAGAAATACCAGTCTAAGAAAAACCATTCCAAGACATACCAGTCCAAGAAGTACCAGTCTAAGACATACCAGTCCAAGAAGTACCAGTCCAAGACATACCAGTCCAAGAAGTACCAGTCCAAGACATACCAGTGTAAGAAATATCAGTCCAAGAAATACCAGTGTAAGAAATACCAGTTCAAGAAATACCAGTCTAAGAAATACCATTCCAAGACATGCCAGTCCAAGAAATACCAGTGTATGAAATACCAGTCCAAGAAGTACCAGTCCAAGACATACCAGTCCAAGAAGTACCAGTCCAAGACATACCAGTGTAAGAAATACCAGTCCAAGACATACCAGTCCAAGAAATACCAGTGTAAGAAATATCAGTCGAAAACCTACCAATCCAAGAAATACCAGTCCAAGACATACCAGTCCAAGAAATACCAGTCCAAGACATACCAGTGTAAGAAATACCAGTCCATGAAATACCAGTCCAAGACATACCAGTCTAAGAAATATCAGTCAAAGACATGCCAGTCCAAGAAATACCAGTCCAAGACATACCAGTCCAAGAAATACCAGTCCAAGAAGTACCAGTCCAAGACATACCAGTCCAAGAAGTACCAGTCCAAGACATACCAGTCCAAGAAGTACCAGTCCAAGACATACCAGTCCAAGAAGTACCAGTCTAAGACATACGAGTCCAAGAAGTACCAGTCCAAGACATACCAGTCCAAGAAGTATCAGTCCAAGACATACCAGTGTAAGAAATATCAGTCCAAGAAATACCAGTGTAAGAAATACCAGTCAAAGAAATACCAGTCTAAAAAATACCATTCCAAGACATACCAGTCCAAGAAGTACCAGTCTAAGACATACCAGTCCAAGAAGTACCAGTCCAAGACATACCAGTCCAAGAAGTACCAGTCCAAGACATACCAGTCCAAGAAATACCAGTCCAAGAAATACCAGTCCAAGAAATACCAGTCTAAGAAATACCATTCCAAGACATGCCAGTCCAAGAAATACCAGTGTATGAAATACTAGTGTATGAAATACCAGTCCAAGAAGTACCAGTCCAAGAGATACCAGTCCAAGAAGTACCAGTCTAAGACATACCAGTCCAAGAAGTACCAGTCCAAAACATACCAGTCCAAGAAGTACCAGTCCAACACATACCAGTCCAAGAAGTACCAGTCCAACACATACCAGTCCAAGAAGTACCAGTCCAACACATACCAGTCCATGTTGGCCAGCGCTGCTGCTCAGCGTCTGGAGGCCCAGTGTCAGTGGTCCATTCATGAATGACTTTGTGAAAGCTTTTCCACACTGAAGCTGAACACTCCAGATGAACATATTTGTGTATTCTCTAAAGCAGGGGTCTCCAGGTCCTCCCCAAAGGGCCGTGTAGCTGCAGGTTCTGGTTCCACCAGTCCAGCTCACCCAGTTTGACCAGTCAAGACTCAGATGAGTTGATGAAGTGAGTCCAGTCTGGTGCTGCTGCTGCTTCTCTCAACCCGACCCATACCTGGACACTTATCAGCTTCCTGTCCCCACAAGATGGAGCCAAACTGCAAATATCCAATAAAATGACTCACAAATCTGGATCCTACAGTTCAAGTTCAATCCTAAACCAAACTGACACTTTTAGTGAGACTGAAGCTTTTTCAGGTTTTTCTTCTTCATAAATCTGGATTTCATTTTTTCTGTGCGTCTTCCAGCTGTTTGGTCTCTGTGCAGTATTCATGCTGTGCACATGTGCACCGTGATCTTAGAAAGGCATTTCATCGTATTTTATGTCCTGCACATTAAGATGAGGCCTGGCTCAACTGCCTTGTGACTCTACTGCAGCTGAAGCTGGACGTACACAGCTGATTCGATCCTGAGGAGCTGGGCGTCTAGCCTAACGCTTCCTGGCTATTTATGGCAGATGCCCTCGATGGAGGCTGCTCTCTTCAGGCCATACATGGTTGCTGTGGGATGAGGTTACCACACTGACTTTGTCCCACACTTCTCAAACCCCTTGAAAGCAGCATTGTGGTGCTCCAACCTGCCAGGTGATCCACCATGAAGGAGCCTTTCACCAACGCTGGTCTAGACCTTCGCTATAATGTGAAGATCTGCCTTGTTTAGTCTTCCTCTTGCAGTCGTCTCTCACTCTGCTCCACACCCTCTGCTCTTCCCCCTCTCCCCCACTGTTGCTGGGACTTGTTTATTTTGACCTGTTGCAGCAGTGTTACTGGGAAAGTACCGTCTATATTTGACAGCTACTCAAGTTGGAGGTCTTGTTGACTTTGGACCACTGGTTGGGTTTACCTGCTCTCACCTGTGGGCTCAGCCTCTGCTGTTCTGAGCTCAAACTCCTTCTTGTGTAAGTAATATTTCTCTCTTCATTATTTTCTCTGTCTGTGAGATGATACATGTGTAAATGTTGTTTCCTATTTTTGGCATCATTGTCTCAAGTCAAATGAACACATGTATCTTTACGTATGATGACAGGATGACCTGATGGTTATGGTTACTATGTTATTAAGGACTTTGAAGCAGAATGTTGCTTATTCTGTATAATAAAGTTACAGTTGTGTAACAACTGTTACTTTTCCTCTAATATGCAGCAAAATTTATGCCCAAACTATGATTATAAAGCAGGATTCTATTTTTGCCTCGCAAATCATAAATAAGCAAAATTACATTCTGATAAATCTAAAATGAGAGTGAAAGATGATCGGGTTGGTCACTGTGTCATGGACTCATGAACAAGTGTCCGTCCTGTTGTTTTGCTCCGTCTCAAGTGACCACAGGAGGGTTAACATTCCCTGCTCCACATTAAAGCCTCCTGGATGGTATGTGCGTGTGGCGGCAGAGTCGTTGCCCGGGTGTCACGCTGATGCGTTGTCCCAAAGCTGGCACACGCCGGCTCTGCTAGTGTGCGCACCAGTTGTGTGTCTCTGCAGCTGCTGTGTCTGTCAGGGGGACCAGACCAGTTTAGGGTCGGCCTCATGATTGACCTCCGGCTGCCGTGTAAACTTATTTGTGTTGTTGTCAGCGTGTTGTGTCATGTGACACCAGGGCTGCTGCTTATGAAATAATGCACCGATATATTAATGTCTCTTCCATCAACAGACACACGCAGCAACAGTTATTCCATAATGTGTCAGAGTTTTTCATTTAGCTGCTGTGTGTTTTTGAGTGTATTTTTTTCCTCAAAAGAGATTTAAGCAAATGTCTGATTTCTTTAAATCTGCAAAGTGGTGACGGCTGAGCACCCACAGAGGATTTTATGCTTTTTAACAGCTGTTTCAGCCAGAACATGTGCGGACTTACAGGAGGTCTGACGAGATGACAGATTCATTCCCCTCATGCTTTAGGTCACGATGTGCATGCTGAAGCTGCTCCTCTCTGTAGACTGGAGGGAGCATCACATTAGTGCTATGTTGACGTGGCTGGCGATTATAAAAGAGGTTGACCTTTATATATTGTGCGATTTTCAGTATTTACTGACAACTACTTCTTGTCCACAAGATGGCGTAAGTGTCACGTAAAGATGTAAAGATTATAAAGGAGAATATGATGTAAATGAGTGAGATCATGTGATTTCTTTTGACACTGGTGCTGTGTGACAGCTGAAGAGCTGTTGGAGAAGAGCAGCGTTCCAGTAGCACACACCTGATGAAAAGAGAGCAGGGAGGAATGCTGCTCTGGAAAATGGGAAATCTAAATGCTTAAGGAAGCTGGAGTCCTGCTGGGCTACTTCTAACCCCCCCAGTGTGTCTGTGTGTGAGACTGTGTGTGATCGCTCTGCTCTGGCGTGTAAATATTTATACAGACACACCCTTTGGCGTTTAGTGTGAAAAAGCTGCACCAACTAGAAATCAAGAAACACATGAGGTTCTCCAGTGTGTGTGTGTGTGTGAGGATGATCAGACATGAGTGAGTGAATGTGTGCAAAAACTCTGGTTTGGTCAAAGTCACACAAAAGTCCTGAAGCACCTGCTCGTCTTCCCAGAACTGCAGACAGAAGAGCGCGCTGATGTCCTGCACACTTGATTTACTCAAGAAATACGTTTGAAGTCAATGTCAGCTAAAATGCTGCATACTGTGGGTGTGGCCTGTTTTGTTGTTAAGACAGGAGGATCATGGAGTTGCTGCGAGGAGCAACGTGAAGTTAGAAAGAACCAGTGGAGAGAGCAAAGGTGACAGATCTGGAGAAGAAAAGAAAACAGGGCATAGCAGGCGTGGAGACGCTGCCCTGGTAAACACTGAGCTGTTGAGGCAGCCACTCACAACACACGTTGCCTTATTAGGGGCGTCTACGGAGGACGAGGCAGAGCAGCCAGGCTCCCACACATTGGAGATGGCAGCGGGGGAAGGTGTGACTCAGCAGCCCCACCGAGCAGCTCTCCACACAACAACTGCGTTTGTCACTAAACTCACAGTCACAAGGTTTCTGCTCATGGAGCTGCTGGAGGCTGAGCTGCAGCCACCAAGGAAGACCTCCACCTCCTCCCTACTGCCAGAGCCTGGTCAACCTGCAGGAGAACCTGACCAACTGTCTGCTCACATGAGCCACAGCCTCTTCTGAGGGACCACCGGTGGTCTGCAGTAGCTGCAGGAACCATGTTTGAGATTCAGTGACCTGATGTCTGTCAGGTATCACACAGAGCTGGGGGGGCTGGTGGTCTCCTGGTGGTCTCCTGGTGGTCATCTTGACCAGCTGATCACTACCAGGAGTGGACCAGTCTAACCATTGTCCCCCATTTATCCTGCTGTCCAGTCTGCTGAACAAGCATTTCTGCTGGTGACTGGAGTGACGGTGGATTTGATACGAGTTGATTTGTGGCGTGTTCTCAACCAGCTGAGCTGCTCTCCCTCCTCCAATCCTGTCCTGGAGTTTTTACCATCAAGGCTAATTCTGTATGTAATCTGATTACGTCTCTGAGCTGCATTAGCATCCTGCTGTGCTGTCTCTTAACTGTCCTGCGCACACACACACACACACACACACACACACACACACACACCCAAACACACTGAGGGGAGCTCACTGTGTCCCAGCAGTCATTTTGCGGTGTGCTTGTGTGTCACTGGTTCTCTCCTTCATCACTGGTGGAGACCGCTGCCTCCATCCATCTCTAGCCACCAACACATCCGGTCCAGGAGGACGTTCTTCTGATCTTGATCAACCATGTTTCGAAATCCTTGGATCTCTAGCTATAACGTGAGCCTGGCGGATCCCTGTAGCCAAGGTAAGGTGTCTGAAATGGGCCTGTTCAGGTGGACGGATGAATCTGCGCTGTGTTCACTCACTTGTTCATTCTCAGCGGAGACAGCGGTGTTGGTCCTGAGTATCAGTAGTAATCAGTCGTCCTGAGTATCAGTATAAAGTATCAGTAGTAAGTATCAGACCAACACGTGGCTGCAGGATCACTCCTGTGTCCCAGGAGGGGAATTTGGTACCCTAAATACTTTTAGCAGTCCTGTCCACCTCACACCTTTTTGGTCTTCGCTGCTCTCAGTGTTTGTAAGCTCCACTAATGTCTGTGTTACACATACACACACACACACACGCATGTACGCACACACACACACTGAGGCGCAGCTCAGTCCTGTCTTGTGTGGATGTAGAAGTCAGGTGTCTCTGTCCTGTTTCTCTCAACAGTAAAACATCCCAACAAGCTTTGCAGTTCAGCGTCCCTGCCGACCGAAGCTTTGAGGTAACGCACACGGGAGGGCTGACGGCTAACCCTGGAGCTACACAAACATGTGTTTATGACCACGTTTTCTCTGTTCTAGTTTCTGCTTAGTCCCCAACACAGGGATAGCTCATGCTTTAGGTCTGCTCCTGTAGTGAGCTTCATGCTGTCTTCAGACTTTAGCCAATGGCCTCTAGTTCACACCTCCGCACTCGAACTGCTGCTCCTAGAACATCAAACTTGTCCACATGACACTCTCATGTGGACACCATGAAAACTAGTCCTCATTCTATCATCTCTTCAGTTTAAACATAGAACACGCCACCTCAGCACTGAGGCAACACCGGCCCAACACCAGTAGTAAAAGGATCAGGGAATACCCAAAGAAAACCTCAAAGTCAAAACCTTCAACTTAATATGTGGAAAAATGGATTTACCATAGTTTGACAGTAAATAGCAAAAGTATTGTATTATCTAATTAGCTACTGGGATCTGACCTTTTGACCTCCAGAAGATCTTAGATGTCTGCTTCAATCTGGATGAGTTTCATGACTTGGTTCTTAAGTTGGATCCTCTTGGACATGATTCAAGTCGCATCTTTACTGACAATAACCTCTTTAAGGCTCTCTGAACCAAAGTGCAGCCACTTTGTTTCCAGTGAAAGGGTTCAGTGACGATGTGAGAAGTGGGTAGTTGTGTGTCAAACAGCTTCACCTGACAGAAATTTCACAGTCTGGAGGACATAGCCACGACTCTTGAGAGCTGCTGAGGCAGACTTACTGAGATGTTTGGATCTCCATCTTGTCTTTTAGTTTCCAAAGCGACATCTCTGTGGGGGAGAAGACCACTTTGGTCAAGAGTGTTTCAGACACAGATGCCAAACTCCTGGTGGTCCTACCAAAAGGTGCGAACCAGACACAGTCAGTCTCCTCATTTCTTTGTTACTACATGTCAACGTTTTTTGGCAGCTGGTTTCTTTCTAATTTTCAGTTTCAGAGTTGAAGAAGCTATTTGAAGAGGCTGTCACGCAGGATTTACGAATGAACAGGTACTGATACGAAGGTCTCTTATTTGAAAGAGTAAATGCTCACAACCTGCTGCTGACCTTGTCTGTGGCAGGAAGGAGAGGATAGCCCGACGTCTGGAGGGGATTGAAGGTGACGCCCCTCCTGCGCTGGTGTCAGGTGGTTTGGTGGCCAACAGAATGCTGGAGGAGGATCCGCCCAGGTACACCCGCGCCTCTGACCCTGGTGAGCCTCGTGTCAGAGGTAAGAACACGCCATGGTTCAGTGTACTGAGAATGCATTTCATTAAAGTAACTTGAGAGAATCCTCACATTAATGTGTCCTGTGACCAAGACCTTTTTCTTTTTTATTTGTGTGGAGGCATACGTTAGGAACAAATCCACCAGTGGATCGATTGACATACAACCTGCAAAAAGGGTTGTTTGTCTGATGCAGAATTAATTATGTATGAGTTAAAATGAATATCTATATATATATATATATATATATATATATATATATGAAGAGTATCTCACACTTTTATCTTTGCAAAGATAAAAAGATGCACACATTTTGAGCAGAGGCTCATCAGGCCAGATGCTCGCTGATGGAAGCGTTGGGGGTTGAGCCAGAACCTCGTCTTGTAAATCGAGCAGTGGTGAACATGTTCTTCTGGTTACTGCTGAAGAACTTCAGAGATGGGAATATTATTAGAATATAAGTAAACATGTGTGTCGTCTTTGTTTACAGGCAACAAAGACCACCTGTTGATCAGCTGTGTTAGCTGAGAGGTTTCATGTGTTTGAACCGTGTGTCTAACTTTGGTGATCTGGTTCTCTCCTCATTGGACAACCAATCACAATCACTTCAGACATTTTTACGGTTGAATAAGCAGAACTAATGTGCAGGTAAAAACCTGCTCACATTACCTTTGTAGCTCCATGTGCTCCACCCTGGGAGGTTTTGGGAATGGCCTCTGATCAGCTGGTTGTGTATGAATTATCAGCAACAATCATCTTCCAGACTGATTCTAATGTGTGTGTCACAGCGAGACTCTACAGCCGTGAGGAGCTGGAGGTTCCTGAGAGGCCGTCAGACCACCCGGACAAACAAGTTCAGGTCAAAAGGGCCATTGGCTGCAGTGGACCAGAGCCACTGCTGGTGTACGTAGAGCCAGTCATGTTCTCCTCTTCTTCTGCACCTACATCTGGCCCTGCAGACAACAGCCTCTCTTCCAAAGCTGAACGCATCGCCCGCTATAAAGCCGAACGTCGACGCCAGCTATCCGAGCGCTACGGCATTCTTCTGGACCAGGAACCAGAGACTGATTACATACCTCAGTATCGTTCTTGGCGCGATCCAGATGCTTGTGAGGACGAAAAGACCAGCAGGCAAGGCAGAGACAGGCCGGAAGCAGATGAAGAAGGACAAGAGCCAAGGGTGCCCTACCGCTCTGGTGTGGGCAGAGTTTACATGAGGACTCAGCCAGATCAGCGACCCACTTCAAGTTCCAGTCCAAGCCAGTCAAACCAGCTGCCTCTTCAGGAGAGGTCCAAAAGATTCTCTGAGCAAGAAAAAGTGATGAACATTGAGAACTACCATCGTGGTGGAATTCAGGACAATTCTCGAATGAGACCTAAAAGCCATGGTGAAGACCACCATGAGCCCAGCAGTTCTTCCACCAAAGACCACCTCAGCCTCACAGGGATACTGAGCTCCCCTCGAAGCTCCCGCCGGGCCTCGCTGCCCTCCACTCGATACGGCATCTCACCCGGTGATCTATTCATCGAGCAGCAGGCCCAGAACATCCTCAACAGGCAGGGGTGAGTTCATTAACAACATCTCTTACTGTCCCGAACACAGATGGGTTCTTCACAACATTTATTTTATATGAGACCTCTAAGTTATGGTCAGGATTGGATGGACAGTGCTGATCCTGTTGTATTTCTCACAGTAATGAATTCCTCCTGGGCCATCTTGTTTAAAGTCTACTTTCATAAAGCTGTTCAAAAGCACAAAACTCCACAAGAATCTATATGTGAAACATGCTGTAGAAAAGTGAACAGAGGGGTTAAGGAGACTCTGGCCTGTTGGTAGCCCACCAACAGCTTTGTTAAGTTCAGTCTGGATGTGAGTGCAGCTTTTTCCACACTCGCTTTGCTCTTGTCTTTATCCACAGAAAAAAAATCCAAGCTTACATGAATCTCAAAACTAGCAGAACTTCCAAACTAAACCTCTTACCTCACTCAGGTCCTGGGTGGTCATCACACATAAAAACTACCTCTAAATGTTGGCCCCTATGTGGGATTTTGAACTATTGCTGTTCAAAACAATAATTATTTATTGAAAACAAGCATATTTGTAATGACTTTATGCTTAAGGAATTAGAAATTCCAGCTCTTTGTGGAGTTATGAATATTCAATGTCATCAGCTGTGTCTTCCTGGCACTAAACAAGGAGTCGGCTTTGATTAAAATACACCAATTTGGTAGAGCATTCCATAGGAATGTTTCTAGGTTCTGGGTTTGGAGAACAAAGTAACTCAGCTTGACTGTTTGTTTTCAGTGTTTTCCATCAGGTGATAGTAGCTGGTACCAGGTGCTCTTTTAATAACTACTTGGTTCTCTTATGGGCTCTAACTGAGCCCAACCATCAACAGACTACAGAACTCTGGTCGGCCAGGGCGTCGGTGTGCGAATTGTCATTTTTAAAACCTGGCAGCGAGTGAGTGTTTTCATTATTCATGTGAATGAGGTAAATGGACAAACCACTACCCTTGTCCAAGGACAGTTTGCAGACAGCCATGTCGAGCTGATACTCAACAGTTCTGGAAAACAACCAGTACTTTGTTCAGTCAAATCGAGTAGAGGCCAGTATAAAGCTGTGTAGAAAAACACCATATTTGTTCTGGAATTTCAGTGTTGCTCTTCCATTCTCTTCCTCAAGAATCCGAGTAAAGGAACAATTGTTCCCTGATGAAAATGTGAAGAGGATCCTTGAGAGGAGTCCAGACCTCCACCAGACCTCTAACAAACAAGCCAACAGATGCTCTCAGCAAAGGACTGTTCCCCAAGTCTTGGTGATGCCTGGGCACCTCCCCACTCACGACCAAGCAGCCTTTCATTTGTCCTCTTCTGACTACCACCACTCTGGGCTGGACTCTCAGCCCTACCTGACTATCCCTGCCCCCATAGCCTCTGGCAAACTTCCTGACCCTCCAGGCGTGCAACCACGAAGAAGAGTCAGTGCTGATCAAATCTATGCAGCCCACAGAGAGGCAAGGCTGGAGGCCAGACAGGCTCTGAAAGATGAGGCCCAGACGGAGGGCCTGCTCAAGAGTAGGAAAGCAGTGCTGCCCTCGGAGATACGCCGAAGGGAAAGAAGTGTAGAAGATCATCACAGGGGCCACCATGAATACACAGACTGGCTAGGGTACAGTCCAGAACATAGGAGGAGGAGTTGTGGTGAGGAAGTCTGGGAGAGACCAAGGGAAAGGGGGAGAGACAGAACAGTTCAGCGAATCAGAGAAGCCAGAAAAGACATCCGGTCTAGCCATGATGGTCAGTACGAGAGACAGCTTCGAAGTCTGAAGCCATCCCAAGCTGCTTACTCACATCTCCAAAATGTTCCCTCAGGGCAACAAGAGTCAGAACACATAAAGATGGAACAGGACTCTCAGCTTCACCACCAGGCCCAGAGACAGGAAGCACAAGGCTCGCAGCAGAACATCAGCGGTGATCCCAGGCAGCAACAGCAGGCTCCTTCAGGGCAGCAGGGCCTCGGTTCAGCTGTCTACCTCCACAAGAACACCCCCGGAGCCCAGAACAAGCACAGGAACATGGAAATGAGTGGAGGTCCCAAACCCAAGACACGAACTCGCTCCATGTCAGATATAGGTGTGAGCCAGCATTCTGCCACGTATCGGGTGGACAGAGCAGCAGCCGGCAGAGAGGGCACACGAGGAAGCCATCCCAGTGGGGTGGCCAACGGGGATGTGGGCACCCTGGACACCAGAGTGTCAGTGGCACAACTGCGGCATTCCTATCTGGAGAACGCCAACAGGAAACCGGATCTGTAGGTCCACTGGCATGGTTCTGTGCTGCATCATGAAATAACCCCTCTCCTCAACTGCATGGAACAAACTACCATTCCTGATGGTTTTACTGCTTTTTCAAGATTTTCCATAGTTTTTCATAGTTTTCCATGGGCATTGATTGGGATGACCCTATTTTCCTGAAGATACAAAGTGACACACTAATCTTGAAACACAAATTTGTGCTGCTGCAGCTTGTTAAGGAGTTTGAAACATTATTACACTTGTGTCCTCTTAACAATCACGAGATAATGAGACGAGCATTGCTGTTGTTACTACATCCACCAATGAGGTCATGTGACAGCCACCATTTATGCTGAACAAAATGATTACTATGAATGGAATTTAATGAACTTTCAGGAAATGTTGGTGGGCCACAGAAGAGATGATCAGTGATGTTCTATATTTTGGAGGAATCCAGCAATTTAGCAAAAGTATTCTTCATGATTTTGTGTTAATATTCTACTTATCCCAGCTCCCACACTTGAACCAACTAAAACTCAAAACCAGTAGAATTGTTCCAGGTGGATTTGGTGGAAGAGGCATTATTGTCCACTGTGGGAGGTTATGTGATTATTATGGGATGTTCTAATGCTGCATGTTTACTTCAGCTCAACACTCGTTGCTCTGTGTTGGTTCTGTTAACAAGAGTTTTTTTACATGACTAATCCTCTAACACCCAACAGGAAGGAGCAGTAAAACGTTTCTTTCTTACACTTTTTCTCTGTTTTGAAATGTGTGAACCATCAAACAGTGAGCCGATGAAGGTGGAGGTGCCAGCTGTGGAGGCGGAGCCAGCCAGCGATGGAGACAGGACTTCACGGAGGCCCCGGCGCTACATCACTCCAGGAGACAGTCGCCTGTCAGAGAGGTTCAGGACCCAGCCCATCACCTCAGCAGAGCGCCTAGAGTCAGACAGGTAGATGATGCTGGGTGAAGGTAACCACAAACAGGCTGAGCTCAACACTGCAGGGCTAAGGCACCATGTGCTCTCTGGTTATTGTTGCAGGACTCGAGTCAGCCCATCACAGCTGCAGAGCGCCGAAGGTAGGTTCAGGTGAGGAAGCTCACCTGATGACCTTGACCTTCAAATCCAGAAGTTCAGATCCAGTTGACCATCTTTATCATTTCTTCAGATGAAGAAAAACTGGATGAGAGAGCAAAGATGAGTGTGGCAGCCAAGAGATCTCTGTTCAGGGTACACGTCCTGCTTATGTATATTTAAAAACAGATGGGGACATCGTCACAACCAAATGATGTGTTCCTCCAGGAGCTGGAGAGGACGTCAGAGGGAGCAGTTCCCAAACCACGCTCTCGAAACACGGCAGTAGAGCGGCGTCTGAGGAGGGTACAGGATCGCGCCCACACACAACCAGTCACCAACATGGAGGTGGTCAATGCTTCAAGGTAGAGTTAGAAAGAGAACAATCCCCTTTTTCGAATTTTCCTCTCTTGCTGGTCTCACCTCTTGGACCAGTATTATCACACCTTACTGGTTTACAGGTGATGGGAAGCAGAGTTTTAATCTCCTCAGACACTTTGATCTGTGACTGCTGATCTGCTTTGTCCAGCTGATCTAATTTCTTTTTATTTTTGTCCCATTTTGTGTCATTTCTCACAGTTTAGGGACACTAGTGTCCAACATGCAGAGTGTCTGAGTTCATGTGGCCTCCACTTTATTTTCCCACTCAAAACCTTTCAAAAATTTTGCAGGTTTTTACACTTTACAAACTGTATTTCTAATCTCGTCTAAAAGAGATCTTTTCAAAAATTTAAGTGAGACAAGGGAAGACATTTCAGAGAGAAAACAAGAGTTTAGAGCAGCTCCAGAAATGCTGCTCTTTCTTCCCATAACGTTACAGAGGTACTGATGCTGGCGGTGGAGAGCAGGTCATTCTCTGCATCAGCAGCGTTGGACTGGATTCATGTATCCTCCACATGTAAATGACTGTTGCCAAGTGCAGCCTGTCAGGGGTTATGCTCCACAGATGGAGCAGGAAGACAACGCTGAGGTCTTCTGTGAGTTTGTGCAGGTGAAGAGTAGGAAGTTAATTTCTGCGGCTCGTCTACATGTACCCGGGTTTCATACTGACAGTTTTTCATCCTCATTAAACTAAAAGAAAGGTGCACGTGTAGGGAACCTCTGTTCACTGGTGATCATAATAAAAGCTAGTGAAGGCCACAGCAGGTGTCTGACGCCTCGGCCCTCGTCTGCCGGGTTCAGAACATAAAGGTCACCAAATTTAGAATGCTGACTCCATCACAGCAAATCCATTCAGAAGCTCAAGCACTTTGACTGACAGTTGCTGTCAGAGTGTAAACAGAGGAAAATTATGTGAGCTAAACCTCCATTTTCCTTCTCACACACGACAAGAGTGTTGAGCGGTGGAGCACTACAGTGTGTTTACCTCTGTGGTTCCCAGCATCCAACCCTGTGAGCCAGACTCAACGGTCGGGGATCAAACCCAGAAGTCTCCTCATGTTGGTGCGGAGGGAGACAATCTGGAGAACGCCTCTGAGGAGCCTGACATGTCCACACTCAGCTTGACAGAGAAGATGGCTCTCTTTAACCGCCTCTCACACACCACAGACAAGACCCCCGAAGGGGCTCGAGGAGACACGCGGCTCCGCAGGGCCAGCGCTCGCTTTCAGACCCAACCCATCACCCAAGGAGAGGTGGCCCAGGTGAGGAACACCTTTACTCACTCCTCAGGTACCCTGCTGCTAAAACTGGAACATGAGCAACTCAGAGCGAGTGTTTGAAAACAAGACACCAAAGGATAATTTGATTATACAGGGACATTTTTGTAAGTCGGCCCAGAGTTTCTGTGTGTTGTTACTGGAGCGTATTTGAGGGGATGCACACAACACAACATAACATGAAAGGATGGAAAAGAGCAATCAGAGAGATCAGAATCTTCCAAATGATCTTAGATGATGACCGAAGATTGATAGATGCCTGAAGAGGCAGCGTTGTGTAAGTGATCCCGGTAGAGAGGCGTAATCAGTTACTGGTGTCCACACAGGAAGCTGGCTCGTTGCCTGTAGTACACGATGGTGACCGAGGACCCAGACTTAGAGATCATGTAAGTGTCCCTGAGCAGCTCCTGACTGCTGCTTGGTTCATTTGTGGCCGAGCTAAACTGTGTGAAAACGAGGTTTCAAACTTCCGGTTCAGTTTCCTTTAACTCCCCCTTGATGATGCTCATTGCATAACATGCACAGAAGTGTTTGAGCGCATGCTGGTTTGTTCAGGCTTTCCAACCTGCATGAAGTAGAAAATAAAACAGTTACCCAGGGAATCTGTGGGCGGATTACTCTAGGTCTGAGAGCCTCATACAGACTTTATATAGATCTGAGGTGGGCCTCAAATGCTGTGTGAGTGTATATGATATACACACTCATGTATATATACATGATATATAAGCTCATGTGTACGAATATGGAATATACACTCATGTGTACGTATATGGTATATACACTCATGTGTATGTATATGATATATAAGCTCATGTGTACGTATATGGTATATACGCTCATGTGTACGTATATGGTATATACAGTCATGTGTATGTATATGATATATAAGCTCATGTGTACGTATATGGTATATACACTCATGTGTATGTATATGATATATACGCTCATGTGTACGTATATGGTATACACACACTCATGTGTATGTATATGATATATACGCTCATGTGTACGTATATGGTATATACACTCGTGTATGTATATGATATATACACTCATGTGTATGCATATTATATATACGCTCATGTGTACGTATATGGTATATACACTCATGTGTATGTATATGATATATACACTGCATACTGTATATGGGATTTAGTAATGTTCATGTTGTAGTGCAACTTTTACATTTGTGTTTATTGTCTATGTGGTTGTTGGCCTGTTAATATGCCTGCAAGAGTCTGTCATTAAAGACACTGACAATGGGGGGGGGGCGAGAGAGAGAGAGGGGGGGGAGTCAACAAACTGGGAAGGCCAAATTGTTAATAAGAGCAGAGGTTCCAGTGAAGTGAATGTGTGTTTTGTTGCTGTTTGGTGAAGGCCTGAGGTCTGAAGCTCTAGTTAAAGCTCTCATCACACCAACACTTGTTACAGTGGAGGTGGTTTATGCTCATACTCTGACATCACTGCTGCTGGCTGTTTCTGTAGCTGAAAAATGGATGTGAGATCAAGCTGGAACCGCTGACAGCCTCCCTGCACTCAGTGACAGCAGCCCCCCCCCAAGCTCCGCTCACCTCTGAGACTGTCCCACCAGGCAGCAGCAGCAGCATTTGCATTGATGACCATGTCAGTCCAGGCAGGTCTGCCCAGCGACAGGCCTCCAGCAGCCACCAGGAGAGGGCGCTGAGGTATTTCTCCATGACTCAGAGCAAAGACCCAGGCAACAGTGAGACGGAGCCCAACTTCTCCCCTCTTCCTCCTCCCTCCTCCTCCGCTGGACCCAGAAAGCAGGAGGAGCGCAGCAGAGAGCATCCTGAGGAGGAGGGGGTTAGGGGGCCACAACAAGGAGGAGCCAACGAGGAAAACCAAGAGAGCAGCTCCCCCAACATACAACTACATCCTCAGCGCTCTTGGCAGAGGGGTGAATCAAAGCCTCTGGGCAGCTGGAGAGGCATCGACGGAGACTCCCAAGAGAGGGGGGAGAAAGGAGGAAGAGGGCTGCACCCTGCAGAAGCATCCTCTAAGCAGGAGAGGAGCTATGGCCAGACGGGAATCTCAGGTAGGAGGATTTGAGGTGGAAGAGTCTCTCATTATCCTCATTGTCTAATGTGAGCAGCTCCCCCCACACAGACGTGTCCCAGTGGGGGTGCTGCTGATGGAGACACGTCTGGGGCTGCATCTAATTAGCATTTTTTTCTATGTAGTATTTTCCTCATGGCTCCTTTGTCTAGAAAGAGGAATGTTCTACTTTATGCCACATGTCAGCCAACAGACATGGAGGGTCACCAGCAGCGGGTGCTCACTGTCCCCGTCCAGGAAGGACCCAGGGTCCATTTGCTCCATCAGCTGAGCCCAAGACACAGACTAATGGGACTGACCTGGTTTCACGTGCTAATGCAGAGTGTATGTGGGGGTCTTCTGCCAGGCATGCACACTCACATCAGCAGTGG
>CAJVRN010000233.1:442500-567500 GCA_911728415.1 Lagocephalus sceleratus
CCAGCCTCCATCCCAACCAGGCTTTGAACCCAGGGCCTTCTTGCTGTGAGGTGACAGTGCTAACCACCACACCACTGTGCCACCCCCACCCAGAAGTTCTGTCCATAAAAGTAATAAACAGACAAACGGCTGCCCTGCTGGAGACCAACATAAATGGGGAACAGGTCTGACAATGTGGAACAAGCTCTTGCTCTGGCCGTACAGAGACCGTACGACTGCTCACGGGGGGGCCCCAGACCTCATACTGATGGAGCACCTCCCAGTGCATGATAGGAAGGACATGGTTGAGTGATTTTCTACATCAACAAAACACAGGAAGACCGGTTGGGCAAACACCCTGAGGAGGGTGTGGAGCTGGTCTAGTGTTCCACAACTGGGATGAAAGCCACATTTTCCTCCTGAATCTGTAGGTTGTGTTCGCATCTCTGGTACCCTGGAAGAGACTCCCCCAGGAAGGCTGAGGAGTGAGATCCCTCGATAGTTGGAACACATCCTCCGGTCCTCCTTTGTGTACAGAGAGACCTCCACCCTGGTCAGCTGCCAAGGTGGCTTTGTCACTGAGGTGAACTACCTCAGTGACTTCAGCTTGATTGTTGAATGAGTCCACCTCATAGTCCTCAGTATTCCTCTATGGAAGGCGTGTCAGTGGGATTGAGGAGGTCCCTGAAACCTTACTTCCACGACCAACAATGTCCCCAGTGAGGTCAATCATTTCCCAATTCCACTGTAAACAGTGTCAGTGAGCACTGCTTCCCCCTTCTGAAGCACCAGATAATTTGGCAGAATTTTTCCGACCGGTAGGCCTCCTCCATGACCTCAAACTTCAAAAATGTATTGATTCTGTGACCACCCGCGCTGTGACATACTTGGGCAGCTGGTACCCGTCGGCTGCTTCAGGAGGCCCCTGGGTCAACCAATCCCTCAATTCTGGTGTCCACCACTGGATTTGGGGACTGCCCCCACCTTTATGGCCACAGTTCCTAACAGCCACATTAACAAATGGAAGTGGAGGACATGATTCCCTCAGACTTGATGTCTCCAACATCGGGATTTGGTCAAAGCTCTCCCAGAGCAGCTCCAGTGTGGGTCAGGTGTGTCTGAGGAAGGTGAGAGCTACTCATTGAACCTGTCAGATGATTAAAACCCTTTAAACAACTAGAAGACCTGTGAACACATCTGAGACACGACAATGGTCTAGAAAGAAGTCTGAAATGGTCCTCTGCTGAGGTGTCTCTGTCCATGAGCACTGAGCTTCAGCAAGAGAACATGAGGAGGAAACCCTGAGAGGACGAGCTTATCTAAGTTGTTGTACAAGTGTTACGTAGAGGTGCTGGCTCCATACTTTTCATGCTCTCTGTATGTGACCGTGCAGGGCTGGCAGCCTCGTCTTCAGTTATCAGCCCAGTTTTGGTCCCAGTGTCCAACAAACTGAAGAGCAACACATCTGCTATCACCAGGCCACAAGAGGGTGAGAACAAGCTTTGATGGTTGTCACCACGTGGATGGATGTCTTCTACTGATGTCATAGACTGTGTGGTTTATATTCAGCTAAAAGAGATTATTACTAAAGAGACTAACAATAAAAACCAACAGTAAATATCTTCTTCATGAAGGCTCCAGACCATCAGTGCAGTTAACATTATTCACTGACAGAAATCGAGGCCAAAGCTGAGTTGGAGTCAGACAAGAAACTGGACAAGCTGGAGAGCTTTCTGGGCCGTTTGAACAGCAAAGGTGTGTATCTCTGCACAAATCCTGGGAAGAGGCTCTTTCATTCTTCTGACTTCATGTTTTCTGTATGTGTAGCATCCTGAGTTGCTCTGCTTCAGTCCCAGTGTGTGTGGTTGTTCACAGTGGCAGGTCTGCAGGAAACCACTCTCACAGTCACAGAGAAGGCCGTGAAGGAGGTCATGAAACTGGATGACGAAATCTTCTCCAAATTCTACAGACATGTTACAGAATTCCCTCGCATGCCAACGAGGATTGAAATCAATGAGGATTTTGATGCCATCTTTGGTTCTCAGGGTCCCACGTGAGTAAAGCCCACCCCCCCAACAGTCCTGCTCCACATCTGTGCTGTCTCCACTTACACTTCTCACTTGAATGGTATAGACTGGCTTCAGCCATGGTGCTTCATAAACGATTGGTGCGGCCATCAAGGAATGTTCAGGCGTCCAGGAACCCTCTGAAGATGCTGGCAGCCAGAGAAGACATCCGACACGAGTACACGGAGCAGCGGCTGAACGTGGCCCAGCTGGAGGCCAGGAGGATGAAGGCCGAGAAGAGCGACTGTAAGGGCCTTTCCATGCTGTGCTCTGTAGAGGAGGCCTGGTTGCAACCATTTCGGTCCTGCTGTCATCGTAGGTAATAAGAGCTCGGAGTACTCGGAGGCTGCGTTAGCTGGTCTGGCCAGTAAGGAGAGCTTCAGCAGTGTGAGTCTGCGCAACATCAGCACCTCTGAGCAGATGTCCAACAACAGCGCTGTGCCCTTCAAGAACCTCATGCTGATACAAGTCAAAGGTCAAACTCCCCATGGTTGGACGGAGCCCTGGGTGACTCTGATGTCACGGTCCTAAAGAAACATGATGATTAATGCAGCTCTGTCTTTTTTTCTCCATAGGCCGGCGCCATGTTCAGACTAGATTAGTAGAGCCCAGAGCATCATCACTCAACAGTGGCGATTGTTTCCTCCTGGTCACTCCTGAGCTCTGTTGTGTCTGGATAGGAGAGTTCTCAAACATCATCGAGAGGGCCAAGGTACCTGTGTTCCCCTCATACTGGGCCAAGACAAGTAATGCTGTTCTTTAGTAATACTGTAGAACACACACGTGCATGCAACCACACACTCAGACAGACACACACACGCGCAAACACATGCACTCACCCACACACTCAGACACATGCATGCATGCACATCAGAGTAAAGACATTCACAGGGGATATGTCCTCAGACTGTGTCCTTATTGTCCCGTTGCATCCTGTCTGTAGGTAACAGATCTGGCCAACTACATCCAAACTAAGAAGGACATGGGCTGCAGAGCGAGCCATGTGCAGACCATTGAGGAGGCTGTCAACCCTCAAGCTCAGGATACCCACGAGTTCTGGAACATTCTCGGAGGGAAGACAGCTTACCAAGGTGCGCTATTCTGGTGATGGTGCACAGTTGACCAGACTCACCTTGGTGGGTTCCTCTCATGTGTCTGATGATTCTGTAGGGGCTGGTCCCCCTGAGGAGGACGAACACTTTGAGAATGCCGTTGTGGAGACCAACTGTATCTTCAGACTGCTGGATGACAAACTTGTTCCTGAGGATGATGAGTGGGGGAAGGTCCCTCACAGCTCTTTGCTGAACTCCAAAGAGGTGAGAAGGACTTCCTGTTGGACCACAGAACACATCTATCATCATCATTTCTTCTTCTAACCTGTTTCCTTTAATGCCGTGCATAAAGGTATAATAATGGTATATAATACAAATGTCAACATTTCTTACGCCAAGAAGGATTCAAAGCCAGGTCAAACTCTTTAGACGGTATCTAGTCTGTAAATAAATCCTTATAGTAATTATATGAATAAGTCTGTAAATAAAGGTCAGCATCCCTGGGTGTCGTCCTTGTCTGCAGGTCTTGGTGTTTGACTTCGGCAGTGAGGTGTATGTTTGGCATGGTAAAGAGGTGACGCTCAGCCAGAGAAAAGTTGCCTTCCAGCTTGCTAAGCACCTTTGGAATGGGTTGTTTGACTACACATGTTGTGACATCAACCCATTAGACCCTGGAGGCTGCAACACGCTCATACCCAGGTGGGCTGGGCATTAATTTGTATTGTCCCATTGAGCCGAACCCTCATTTGAACCCTTTTTGACAGGAAGGGCCAGGGCCGTCCTGATTGGGCAATATTTGGCAGACTGACAGAGCACAACGAGACAGTCTTATTCAAAGAGAAGTTTTCAGACTGGACTGAGTCAAAGCTGTCATCTCTAAAAGAAGGCAGCAACATGCTAGAGCAGAAGGTGAAAGCCCAGCACATCTCCTCTTCCGTCCACTCTGTATTTACGGTGTTGAAGTTGGATCCTAATTGTGGTCTTTGCCCCTCGTTGCTCTCAGGAGGCACCGGGACGAGAATGCCAAGCGTACAATGCTGCACTGATGCTGCCTATCCTGCAGACATCCATTTCTACCATCATAGATGGGGTGAATGTTGGGCGTGGCCATGGCTCAGTGGAGACGGAAGACCACATGAGGACTTTGGAGATTAGCACAGTTTCTGTAGACGTCTGGCACATCTTGGAATTTGACTACAGCCGCCTCCCCCGCCAGAGCATTGGCCAGTTTCATGAGGGCGATGCTTACGTGGTCAAATGGAAGTGCATGATCAGCACTTCAGGTAACTAGTTACCCCTCTGCGGTGCCCTCTTACTGCACTAAACAGACTCAGGGATGCTACTACTTTCAACTACGTGACACAGTTGCCTGATGTGCGTCACTGTGTTCCAGTCGGTCGACGGCAGAACCCAGAGGTGAGGAGCACTGGTCCTGGGAAGGAGAAATGCTGCTACTTCTTTTGGCAGGGCAGACACTCATCTGTCAGCGAGAAGGGGACATCAGCACTGATGACGGTGGAGCTGGACGAGGAACGAGGAGCACAGGTGCTAGAGAACAGCACATTTCTGTAGAAGCACGTGTTTCTGACGCAGATAAAGTTTGGATTAGTATGAGCACAACTTCTTGTGTCCATGGCTCACAGATTCAGGTTCAACAAGGAAAGGAGCCTCCATGCTTCCTGCAGTGCTTTAATGGAGGGATGATCATCCATGCTGGGAAGAGGGAAGAGGAGGAGGAAGAAGAGAACTCTCAGAGTAAACACGTTGTTACACCAGTATCATTCAAGGCCCTCAGGAACAGGGACCAGCATTCCTGTCTGTTTCCAGGTGACTGGCGTCTCTACTGTGTGCGTGGTGAAGTGCCCATGGAAGGCCACCTGCTGGAGGTGGCCTGCCACTGCAGCAGCCTGCGCTCCCGAGCTTCCATGATCCTGCTCAACATCAACAAAGCCATCATCTACCTGTGGCACGGCTGCAAGACGCAGACGCACACGCGGAGCGTCGGCAATATCACCGCACTCAGGATCAAAGAGCAGTGAGAGCGAAACTGTTTGGAATCAAGTGCAGGAATTGCAAATCAAAGTATGTTTTAAACTATTTTTGCATGATCGCTTCTGTCAGGTGCCCATTGGAGGCAGGTCTGCACAGCAGCAGTAAGGTGACCATCCACGAGTGTGATGAGGGTGTTGAACCTCCGGGTTTCTGGGAAGCTCTGGGAAAGAAAGACAGGAAAGCTTACGACTGTATGCTTCAAGGTGCAGTCTGACATTGATTAATTAGATGCATCGGTGCATCGCATAACAAAATGATATAAAATAGTTTTGTAACACACAAGAACATCAATACACTCTTATGACACAGGGCCCAAGCTGGATGCTGAATTTCTTGTTCTGTTTCAGATCCAGGAAAGTTTAACTTCACCCCACGACTTTTCCATCTGAGCAGCACATCGGGGGAGTTTGTAGCAAGAGAATTCTTCCACCCCTCCAGAGCCCCTGACCTGGTCAGCTCACTTCCCTTCCTGCAGGAGCAGCTGTACAACGCTCCCCAGCCTAGTGAGGCCTGAATGCGAAGATTGTGACCCTTTCTCCCCCAAACAGAGTCCTAATGTGATGATGTGTCCCTGACAGCTCTATTCCTGGTTGATAATTTCCATGAGGTGTACCTGTGGCAGGGCTGGTGGCCTCAGGACAGCGAGAGCACCGGATCAGCTCGTATTCGCTGGGATGCCGACAGGAAGTGTGCCATGGAGACTGTGCTGCAATACTGCAGAGGTGAGAGCTGCAGGACAATTGAAGGTTGTGTTTCAAAGTAGACTTAGGTCTGAAATTGTGTCCATGTGACCTCTGTGACCTTTGGTAAAGGTTAGATAATAATAGTAACTGCTCAAAGTGGTAAAATAGATAGAAGCAAGGAAATGAAAAACAACCAATAGAACACCACCACAGGTCTGAACTGAAAAACCAATCAATCAACCAACCAGTCAGTCACCCAAACTCTTTTAAAGTGCTACTGTCACGGACCAGAGGAGATCCCAAGTGCGGCACCGGAATTCAGCATGTATAGTGTGAATAATGTTGGTCCTAGCACAGAGCCCTGCGGAATGCCATCGCTTTCTTTGGTGTATATTGAAGAGTCAATATTTACATTAACTAACTGGAATATGTCTGGTAGATAGGACTCAAACCAGTCTAACGTAGTTCCTGTAATCTTTATCATACTTACAAGTCTTTCTAGCAGGATAGTGTGGTCAATAGTGTCAATGCAGCACTAAGATCTAGAAAGTGTAGAAGCAAGTCCACTGGAGCCACGAGGAGATCGTTGGTAACTTTGACAAGAGCCGTTTCTGTACGATGATGAGCTCTAAAGCCTGACTGAAACTCTTCAAATGAACCACTCCTGTTTAAATGGTCACACAACTGACTGGAAACAACCTTTTCAAACACTTTCAAAATAAAAGGAAGGTTGGAAGTTGGACTGTAGTTGGCTAAAACATCTGGATCATGAGAAGGTTTTTTTTAAGTATGTCATGGACCAGAGGAGAACCCAAGTGCAACACCAGAATTCAGCTTAACACCGCTTTATTGTCAGGGTTGTACAGGGAGACAGAGCTGGACCTACTGGGAAGCGGGGTCCAGGCGAGTCTGTCCATGGGTGATGTCAAGGACAGAAGACAGTCAAGTTTACCGGGGAGCAGGCAGGGTAGGATCGTCAGGGACAGGCAGGCAGATGACAGGATCTCAAGACAAGAGCACAGACAGGTTTACCAGGGAACAGAAGCAACTGGCAGGTCAGGGACAGGCAGGAAAATGCCGGAGAGTCATAACATACAGAGGACAATCTGGCAGAGAAGTGGCGTAGGGCCGGGATCTAAATAGGACCCCGTGATTCTCCTAATTGGTCGCAGATGCGCGGGGCAAAGGAGGACCCAAGGGCGGGGTTGCCCGCCGCTGTGACAGCTACAAATCTGGCGTGCACCAGAGAGAAGAGATCGGTTGTGGTGTCTTTAGAAACAGATGTCTGCCAGATGTGGAGGTCTCAGCATTGCTGCAGCTGCTCTTGTCAAACTCTCAAAGTGAAGCTGATAAACTACTGATCAAACTTCAGCTTTTAGGTAACAACTGCAATATTTCACTGCTTTAGCTAGTTTGATGGGAGAATATCTTTTATTTTGTCATGCAGCAGCAGCAGCTGTGATGTGACAGTCTGAGAGCTTTCTGACTGAACCATAAGAGATTTGGTTGTTTCCCAGCTGAGGAACGATGATTTGATGTCTGGGTCACTGTTGCTTTTGTCCTGCAGAGAAGAATGAAGAGAAGGCCCAGAAGTCGTATCTGATCCACGCCGGTCTGGAGCCGCTCACCTTCACAAACATGTTTCCAAGCTGGGAGCACAGAGAAGATGTGGCTGAGATCACCGAGAGGGTGACTAAACCCAACCAAACATGCTTTTACAGCAACACTCACCCTCACATGCTGGAGCTGCTGAACCGGACACACTCACACTCACCTGTGCTGCGTCTGCAGGAGTCAGAGGTGTGCCATCAGATCATTCTGGTGGAGGATGTGCTCGCCCGTCTCTGTCAGAACACCTTCCCTCTGGCTCAGCTGCTGGCCCGGCCCCTGCCGGAGGGAGTGGACCCTCTCCGTCTGGAGCTTTACCTGTCTGAGCATGATTTTGAGGTGCGCACATTCACAACCACTGATGGAAATAAAAAAAATCTAGCTTTGTCAGTATCAGATTTGTAGTGTACAATCTGTAAATAATCTGCCTCAGTTAAAGAAATCACATTGTGATGGCAGATTAGCTCTGCTAAACAAGAAGAACAAATAGAGTTGAACTTCACAGGTGCAAACTTCAGAGAAACACTCTTCATATTTTCCATGTCCATCTAATTCTCACTTGCAGACAAAGTTGTAGGCGGATCAGGTAAGAGTGTGGCGAGGCGCCCTTCTTGAGCACTTTCTTTGACCTGACTCCTGTTTCACTAATGAACACGTGCTGGTGAAGTTTTTCTGATGACTGGATGAGCAGCGGTGATGCTGGACTCTACAGCCTCTTCAAACAGTACAAAAATCTGAAATCATATAGTTGCTTTTCTTCTAAGTAGAGCTGGAAGAACATGACTGCAGCAACAGGAATGTTCTTGTTTGATTAAAAGTGTGGTGCTGTTGGAGGCCTGTGAGCTGCTGCCCTCCACTGCTCAAGATCTTTCAGCTCCCAGTCACACACAGTCAGGCTTTTCTGCACGCTACAGATGGGAGAACACCCATCACACCTCCAAACCTCACCTCCTCTCCTCACACTTAAACCCATAAAGATGAATGACACAAGCCTAAATCTCAGGGTCATATGTTCTACATATTAATGTTCTACGTCTCAGATGGGTAAAATGAAGCAAATCTGCAAAATATTAAAATGAAAATATTAAGACTTGTTCCAATGTGGTTTGAGAACCAAAGTAATGGAGACTGGGGATTCCACGGTGCAGCTCCAGTGATGTTGTGTCATCCATGTTTCTGAGCGACAGGTTCACATCATACAATTCAACTGTTGAGCCTTCAGCTTCTTCACAGGACAAACACAGCACCTGAAACAGTTTGAATGGTCATGTCCTGTCTGAACTGTGATCTCTGTCCACTTCCAGAGAGCGTTGGACATGACAAAAGAGGAGTATGAAGGTCTACCAGGGTGGAAACAAGTGAACGTCAAGAAAGCCAAAGGGCTGTTCTGAGGAAGTGTTTCAGGAGAGGAGGAGAAGGGGACATTTGTGATGGACGAATGGTTGTGGTTTCAACCTTTAAAGGTAACCGAGGAAGAGGAAGAGGATGAGGAACAGGAGGAAGACTAGAACTGTTCATTGTTACATCAAACAGGAAGAACAGTCATGTCCTCCATCCTGAGGTCCTGAGGTCCTGGTCTGCAGCACGTGCACAGCTGATGTGTTGACATACAGTTTGTGAGTGAAATGTATATAGTGTTTGTATGTGACTGAGTGAGTGAGTGAGTGACTGTAATATTTGTGTAAAATGTATTTTGGCTTTGTATCATTGTATAAAACCCAGAGTTTGGTCAGATGATGGCTGCTTCCTGTCCAGGATGGACGTTGTTGATCCTGAGCAGTCAGAAAATCCTGAATGTGTCATGTTAGAAAAAGACGCAGAAGCTTGATAAACAAGAATGTATAGTGCCTTGCTTTTTGTGTACAGTTTCTATACAGAAATTTTAGTGTCATTTTGGAGTGTCCTCTTTGTCGTACATGACAGAGTTGATTAAATCACAGCAGTGCTCCACTCGTGTGTCAGTCCATGAATGTTGAGCTTCAGCCACATTTAGAACCTTTTCAGGTTCAGAATAAGAGCATCACACCAGTTTCATTTAGTTATTTCATTGAGTTAATTCTCCAGAATTTTGTAAAAGCTGAAAACTACCTAAAATCCACTCTTGCTCCATTGTATGTAATGTATACAGTACTATGATGTAAATCCTCCTAGACAGATTATTTCTATGAAACTGGGTTAAAAGGAGTAAAATTATTTGTATATAATCCATCCCCATGGCAGTAGGTGCTAGAGTCACTGGTTGGAGGCAGGGCCCTGACCTGGATTCTCCATCCACCTTCCATCATTTCCTTTAACAGAGCCTCAGGGAGGACCTGCTACTGTCTCGGCTGCCTTGTTGGGAGGGGTGGGGTCACCCTGTGCACATTAAACCGTCATCATCAACTCCATCAAAGTTGTCTTCACACTCTACAACTCACACACATTATTCAAAGTGCGACCCTGCAGGGAGGAAGTAGAAAAGCCACAAGCGCAGAAACAGTAAAATGCAGACAGTCCCCTACTTCCTCTCGGTAACCATGGGAACCCCTATAGCCTGTGGCTCCCAGATTGTCTTCAGGATTCCTGGTTGGTGTCTCACTCTCGTCCTCCGTGCCCACAGCAGTAGTATCAGTGATTAGTATTAGTGATTAGCATCAGTTCACCATGCAGGTATTACTTAACTCACTTGTTGAGTGGTGACTCTGTCACACCTGCACATAGGTGACCATGAGTGTGATCATGAGTGTGTGCAGGAGTTTAGAATAAAACTCTGATAAGGGCTATTTCCTGCACCAAACACACACATGATGGAAATAAAGATGAGTAACTAAGAGAAATCATGGACCTCCACACCCCTACCATGATGGAGGGGGCACCAGGGAGAGCAGCCACACTTCCCCACAGCTCCAGGAGACATGACTGAATACTTTAGTTCCCGCTCCTCTGGCACCTCTAAAGATCTTCAGCCACTTTTCTTTTGCTATTTTACTTCATCTGATACTTTACTGGCTGACGTGTCTCATATTTGTCAAAAACAAACCCCCTATCCTGAGTCTCCTGACCCTTGTCAGGGGTGCAGACTCTTGGGACCCACATGGATTGTCTGCAGGATCTCTAGTTCTCAGCCACTGGCCCCCAATCCTTGAGAACAGTGTCCTTCTATGTGAGCCTGGATGACAAACGCAAAGACCTCGAGAGCAGATTCAGGAGGAATAATCGTGGGTTCCCTGAGAACCTGGACGTTCTTCAGAACCTACTGACAGAGATCATCTCCTGCAGGAGAGGCCAGAAGGGGGTCACCTTCACAGCCCTTTGTTGGATGGGTACCCTTGTGTCACACTCAGAGCTTGAGCCTGCAGTGAGCTGCTGAATCATCTGCCCTTATTTACAATGCAAGACGAGTTCCATCTCCTCAGATTCCTCCTGTTTCTCAAGGCAACCTTTGATCTTCTCTGTCCAGCAGCTCTCAGAATCACCATGCAGAAGCAGCATGGTAGAAATCCAGTGACCTGCTGGCAGGAACAACCAAATGGAGGCCTTGCCAGGACCGGTCAACATCCTGAAAGCTTGAGTCTGCTTGTGGGGGGTTCTGTGCAAGCCCCTCAGAATCTCTGCCCCCCAGCTCCACACTGTTGGACGATTGTGGTCATGATAGACAAAGAAAGTAGAAGTTCAAAAGAAATACAACAATATATGTATGTCCAGCTATAAATATCCTGCTCCCTTCTCTGATGTTTTTTTATTCTCTGAGTTCTTTTGTGATTTAGTTCTTAGAACAGATAAAGTCATTATAGTAGGAGACTTGTTAGCAGTGACAGTCTCAGCTCTTCATTTCTGTCCTTACTAGATTCAATTGTCTTGTTTCCCAGAATGTAAACAGACCAATTCACTGTTTCAATCACACCTTAAATCTGGTCCTAACATACAGTATAGAAACTGAAGATTTCCTCATAACATTTGAATTTACAACGGCAGGTCACTCTGAAACCAGAAAGTCATTCTGTCATGATAGACACTTGTTTGATGGTGCTGTAAGTAGATATAAGGAGTTACTTCCTTCACTGTTTACATCAGTGTCTTATCTTGATCTGGATCACAGAAACCATAATTTAACTCCAACACAAATAGATGATTTGGTTGATAGCAGTACAGCGTCTCTAAGTACAATTTAGTTCCTCTGAAAAAGAAGGTTTTAAATCAGAGGAGAATAGTCCCGTGGTATAATTCAGAGGTGCATAGTTTAAAGCAGCAGCAGCACGTAAACTGGAAAGAGTTTGGCATTCTACTAATTCTAAAGAAGCTCACGTAGCCTGGAGGGATAGTTTAACAACTCACAAAAAACTCTCCGTAGGACTAGAACAGCATATTATCTCTCATTAATTGAAGAAAACAAGAACAAGCCTAGATTATTTTCAGTACTGTAGCCAGGCTGACAGAGTCACAGCTCTGTTGATCTGTTCCTTCAGCCCTCAGCAGTCAGGACTTCATCAGCTTCTTCACTGATTGTTGGCATTAGAAATAAAATCCAAGGCATCATTCCGACGGTCAGAGATGTTAGTACAGTGGCAGCAGAAACATCTGGAGGACCTGGCCAGTACTTACTTAAAAAACCTTCTCATGATCCAGATGTTTTAGCCAACTACAGTCCAACTTCCAACCTCCCTTTTATTTTGAAAGTGTTTGAAAAGGTTGTTTCCAGTCAGTTGTGTGACCATTTAAACAGGAGTGGTTCATTTGAAGAGTTTCAGTCAGGCTTTAGAGCTCATCATCGTACAGAAACGGCTCTTGTCAAAGTTACCAACGATCTCCTCGTGGCTCCAGTGGACTTGCTTCTACACTTTCTAGATCTTAGTGCTGCATTGACACTATTGACCACAGTATCCTGCTAGAAAGACTTGTAAGTATGATAAAGATTACAGGAACTACGTTAGACTGGTTTGAGTCCTATCTACCAGACATATTCCAGTTAGTTAATATAAACAGTGACTCTTCAATATACACCAAAATAAACTATGGCATTCCTCAGGGCTCTGTGCTAGGACCAACATTATTCACACTATACATGCTCCCCTTAGGCAGTATTATTAGAAGACATGGCATAAACTTCCATTGCTATGCAGATGACACCCAGTTATATCTATTGATGAAACTAGATGTAACTAATCAGCGGGTTAAACTCCAAACATGCCTTAAAGATAGAAAGGCTTGGATGACCTGTAACTTCCTACTGTTCAACTCAGACAAAACAGAAGTCATTGTGTTTTGCCCTGAGCATCTCAGAGATTCATTATCCAATCACCTGGTTTCTTTGGATGGTATTGCCTTGGCCTTCAGCTCTACAGTAAAAAATCTGGGTGTTATATTTGACAAGGATATGTCCATTCATCCCCATATAAAGCAAGAGACCAGGACTGCCTCCTTTCACCTGGGTAATATTATAAATAATATAACAATAATATAAAAAATGGGACCATCCTGGCTCAGAGTGATGCTGAAAAACTAGTTGATGCATTCGTGTCTGGATTATTGTAACTCACTATTGTCTGGTTGTCCAAATAGTTCCTTAAAAAGCCTTCAATTAATTCACAACGCTGCAGCAAGAGCTCTAACAGAAATTAGTAAGAGAGATCATATTACTCCAGTTCAAGCTTCTCTTCATTGGCTCCCCATAATATCTAGAATTGAATTTAACTCCTCCTCCTCACCTCAAAGCCGTGAAAGGCCTCACTCCATCATATCTGACAGACCTCATAGTACCATACTGTCCCAACAGATCACTATGATCTAAAAGTGCAGGATTACTTGTAGTTCCTAGAGTTTCCAGAAGTAGAACAGGAGGTAGGTCTTTTATCTACAGGCTCCTCTTCTCCTGAACAAGCTCCCAGTCTGGTTCTAGAGGCAGACACCCTCTGTACATTTAAGGTCAGGCTGAAGACTTTAACAGAGCTGGTAGTTAGGGCTGGACTAACCAACCCTTAGTTATGCTGCTATAGGACCAGGCTGCTGGGGGACAATTCACTGAGGACATGTCCTCCACTTTCTCTATTCTTTCACCAAGCTCTAATCCCTAGTCCCTTCAGATGTATTTTTTGAATTTGTTTGGTTTGTGTTTGGTGTTTTTTGTGTGTTTGATGTGTCTTTGTTGTGTGTTTGATGTGTCTTTGTTGTGTGTTTGATGTGTCTTTGGTGTGTCTTTGATGTGTCTTTGTTGTATATTTGGTGTGTTTTGGGTGTCTTTGGTGTGTGTTTGACGTGTGTTTGATGTGTCTTTGGTGTGTGTTTGGTGTGCCCTGGTGTGTTTGGTGTGTCTTTGATGTGTGTTTGGTGTGTGTTTGATGTGCCCTGGTGTGTTTGGTGTGTCTTTGATGTCTTTAATGTGTCTCTGGTGTGTCTCTGATGTGTTTGATGTGTCTTTAATGTGTCTCTGATGTGTTTGATGTGTCTTTAACGTGTCTCTGATGTGTTTGATGTGTCTTTAATGTGTCTCTGATGTGTTTGATGTGTCTTTAATGTGTCTTTGATGTGTCTTTAATGTGTATCTGATGTGTTTGATGTGTCTTTAATGTGTCTCTGATGTGTTTGATGTGTCTTTGGTGTGTTTGAAGACAGCTCCGGTCACCGCTCCAGCTGTGCCGCCCCCTGCTGGCGTCCGCCGGCGTTGCCACGTGTTGCTGCAGCGTCGTGGCGGCTGGAGGATGCATCTGCGGCTGGTGTCCGGTTAGAGAGCCGCCGTCAGAGAGCCGCCCCCCTGCACCCCCTCCCCTCTGCAGCCCCGCGGCTCCGCGCGTCCTCAGGCTGACGAGCTGCTGCCTCCGCCGCCCACGATGGACACCGCCGACGACGGTAACGGGCCTCCGTACTCCCACAGTCGCCGTCGCCGTGCTCGCGGAGCCGCTCGACCGCGTCCCACCCGGTCTCCCCCGGTCTCCCCCCGGTCCTCCCCCGGTCTCCCCCCGGTCTCCCCCCGGTCTCCGGGACCGTCAACGTTTACGGTGATGCTAGGCTAACTAACCTTAGCAGTCAGCTGACGTGACGTCACGGACGGTGACGTCAGCGTGTTGTTGTGACCCGGGTTCGGGAGACAGCTGCTTATTTTATTTAGAAACAGCCTTTTAAAGGGCTGCGATTAATGCATGTCATCAGAAAACTAACTTCAGATCATTCTATGCTCCAATTGTTTATATCTGATTAGATATTTTGATCTGATAAACGTTTATTTTGACATGATGCAAATAAAGACAGTTAAATACATTTAAGAGATAGATAAGAAAGTCCTTTTTTGCTTGTTAATATAAGTTCAAAAATAAGTAGAAATAAGTAAATGCTTCATATAATCATATAATAAATAAATTAAATGAGTATGACTTGTATGAAAGAATCAAACAGTTTTATAGCCGGCTGTGTGTAGCACACTGTTCCTTTAACTCTTAATATTAATGCAGTTGTCAACTTGGCCATATCTGATATCTTTAATTGTTTTTGTTGAATTAAACAAGGTATTACACAGTCTTAGTATCCAGTGTACATCCAGGTTCATTTGATCGTGGTTGTGTCCAGTACTTACTTTACAAGTACGATTCTTCTTCTAACCCCTGGTGGTCATTTACCGCATGCTTGTGTGTTCTTGTTTGGCTGTGTGGCCGAGGTTGTGTGGTGGGTTTGATGTGAAGCGTCTGAAGCTGCATGTGTCCTCCCAGCAGACATCTGTCGGGTGTGTCGCTCTGAGGGCTCCCAGGACCGGCCCCTGTACCACCCCTGTGTCTGCACCGGCAGCATCAAGTTCATTCACCAGGAATGGTCAGCTCGCCTCTTCAGCGTTCACTCGTGTTCGTCGTGACGTAACCGCCCACGTGAGCGCAGTCGTCTGTGAAGAATGCACAGGTGTAACACGCTCTCTGTGATTTCCAGTCTGCTGCAGTGGCTGAAGCATAGCAGGAAGGAGTACTGCGAGTTATGTCAGCACAGGTTCACATTCACACCAAGTAAGTACACCAGCATCCCAGTACCACCACTGCTGGGCCCGCTGGTTCCAGTATGACCACTGCTGGGCCCACTGGTCCCAGTACAACCACTGCTGGTCCCACTGGTCCCAGTACGACCACTGCTGGGCCCACTGGTCCCAGTATGACCACTGCTGGTCCCACTGGTCCCAGTACGGCCACTGCTGGTCCCAGTATGACCACTGTCTTGTTCCTGCGTGTCCCTCTGCAGTCTACTCGCCCGACATGCCGTCTCGCCTGCCAGTTCATGATATCTTCGCTGGACTGGTCACCAGTATCGGCACAGCCATCAGATACTGGTTCCATTACACACTGGTAGCCTTTGCCTGGCTGGGCGTGGTGCCTCTCACAGCGTGTATGTTCCATGTCAACAGGGTTATTTCTGACTACAGGTCCTGACTGCTGCTTGTGTCCACAGGTCGCATCTACAAGTGCTTGTTCACGGGCTCGGTGAGCTCCCTCCTGACGCTGCCCTTAGACCTGCTCTCAACGTAAGTGGCCCCGGCTGAGTCACGCTCACACCACACTCATGTAAATATCCCCGGGGAGCGTTCCCGCCACCCCTCACCTTCCACTATTCAATGGTAAAATTCCAGGAGTGTTACAGGATTGTTCTAAGAGTGTTCTAGGAGTGTCCTAGGAGTGTTCAAGGACTGTTCCAGGAGTGTTCCAGGAGTGTTCCAGGAGTGTTCTGGGATTCTCCCCACTGCCTACGTGACTCTGAACTCTTGAACTCTGCAGACCAACCAGTGGACTCTGTTCCTCCTCATGGGGGGCCTCACCTGCATGTAGCCCCTTGTGCAGTTCAGTACAGCAGGAGTGCAGACGGACGATCAAAACCACCCCACAGGGAGTGAAGCTCATGTCAGCCACGGTCCTGGGAGCTCCTGGAGTTCCTACTTGGATGTGTGTTCTTTAAAGTCACTCCCACCAGGGCTGCTGTAACTGCAGTATGGCATACCCAGCCTTTCCTCACTTCAGGCAGCAGCTGCTTTAGCCTGTTTCTCCTGGTGGTCTAGTGCCCACAGCAGTCAGACCACCCTGAGCTGGTGTGAAGGCCCCTCTGGAGCTCCTGGCTGATGTGGCCTGTTTCCATTACAGACAGAACCTGCTTGCAGACTGTCTCCAGGGCTGTTTCGTGGTGGCTTGCACCCTGTGTGCCTTCATCAGCCTGGTGTGGCTCAGAGAACAGATTGTCCATGGAGGAGCCCCTCAGTGGTTGGAGCACCATCAAGCCCCGCTGGTTCCTAACCAGCCCAACGGCCCCGCCGCTGCTGACCAGGTCAGATTCAGTCAGACTCACTGAGACTGGAGTAAATAAGAGATGACGCACATATATAGAGAGGACTGGGTTTAGGGTTAGGGTTAGGGTTAGGGACAGGGATGGATGGATGATGGTGGATGCTGGGTGGATGATGGATGGATGGATGCTGGGTGGATGATGGATGCTGGGTGGATGATAGATGGATGCTGGGTGGATGCTGGATGATAGATGGATGCTGGGTGGATGATGGATGCTGGGAGGATGATGGTGGGTGGATGGATGGATGCTGGTTGGATGGATGGATACTGGGTGGATGATGGGTGGATGGATGCTGGGTGGATGATGGATGGATGGATGCTGGGTGGATGGATGTTGGATGGATGCTGGGTGGATGATGGATGCTGGGAGGGTGATGCTGGGTGGATGATGGTGGGTGGATGGATAGATGATGGATGGATGCTGGGTGGATGGATAAATGGATGGATGCTGGTTGGATGGATGAATGCTGAGTGGATGATGGATGCTGGGTGGATGGGTGGATGACGGATGGATTCTGGGTGGATGGATAAATGGATGGAGGCTGGGTGGATGATGGATGCTGGGAGGATGATGGTGGGTGGATGCTGGGTGGATGGATGGATGCTGGGTGGATGGATGGATGCTAGGTGGATGCTTGGTGGATGGATGGATGCTGGGTGTATGTCCACAGCTGTACCTGGTCTGTCTGTAACCTCACCCTAACCCAGGGGTGGGCAAACTACGGCCCGCGGGCCACGTACGGCCCGTTAGGCTTAGGCTTAGGGTTAGGGTTAGGCCCGCTGAAATTATCGTAAAAACCTTGTTCATTTTCACCTTTCCTGCAATGCCCACGCTTCCCCGATAGATGGCGCTACCGGTCACGCAGAAAGACGGTCCTCGGTGCAAATCTACCTAACCCTAACCCCCCCCATCCGCATATCAACCCCTAACCCTAACCCCCCCACTCTATCCAAATACTCCTGGCCCAGCCCCTCTGTCAAATCTTAGAACCCATTAGAACCCACCCCTGTCCTAACCTCACCCTGACCTCACCCTGACCTCACCCTGACCTCACCCTAACCTCACCTTAACCTCACTCTGACCTCACCTTAACCTCACCCTAACCTCACCCTGACCTCACCCTGACCTCACCCTGACCTCATCCTGACCTCACCCTGACCTCACCCTAACCTCACCTTAACCTCACTCTGACCTCACCTTAACCTCACCCTAACCTCACCCTAACCTCACCCTGACCTCACCCTGACCTCATCCTGACCTCACCCTGACCTCACCCTAACCTCACCCTAACCTCACTCTGACCTCACCTTAACCTCACCCTGACCTCACCCTAACCTCACCCTAACCTCACCTTAACTTCACCCTGACCTCACCCTAACCTCACCTTAACCTCACTCTGACCTCACCTTAACCTCACCCTGACCTCACCCTAACCTCACCCTAACCTCACCCTAACCTCACTCTGACCTCACCTTAACCTCACCCAGACCTCACCTTAACTTCACCCTAACCTCACCCTGACCTCACCCTAACCTCACCCTAACCTCACCCTGACCTCACCCTAACCTCACCCTAACCTCACCCTGACCTCACCCTCACCCAGTAGAGTGCTGGGGTCCCCCTGGTGAACTCTTCTCATCCAGCTGAACTGGTGTGTTTCTGTGGACGTGTGAAGCACTTTAACTGGTTTCCAGGTTCCAGCTGGGAACAATGGTCAGGCTGCTGGTGCAGCTGGGGCCCCCCCAGACCCCCCTGATCGCCTGGCCCCCGCTGACCCCGCAGAGGACGCAGAACTGGATGATGAGGACGGAGACGACGATGGGGAGGACGAGGACGAGGAGGAAGAAGTCAGGATCCAGGGGAATAACGGAGGCCCAGGTGAGTGAGCGTGGGTGCAGGGGCTGGAGCTGCTCTGGACAGATGTGCAGCAGCTGCAGCTGCTCTGGCCTGAGGACAGATGTGCTCCTCACCCCTCCTGCTGTTGCAGAGGACCTGAACTGGAACGCCCTGGAGTGGGAGCGCGCAGCAGAAGAGCTGACCTGGGAGAGGGTGAGACCTCCGTCTGCTCATGACCCCCGTCTGTCCACTGTCCTTGACCTTCACCTTTGACCTTGTCCCAGATGCTGGGCCTGGACGGCTCCCTGGTGTTCCTGGTGAGTGCACACCCTTTCAGTCTTGACGTCTACGTCCAGAGACTGTGGACGTCCCAACAGGACGAAAAGGCCTGTCTTGTTTCTCCAGAAGAAGCTCTTCTTTAAAGGGTCAAAGTTCACGCTGGTCCGTGTGTGTCTCCTAGGAACACGTCTTCTGGGTGGTCTCTTTGAACACACTCTTCATCCTGGTCTTTGGTGAGTGGGACATGTCCTGATCTGAGTCCCTCAGGGTACCTGTCCAGCAGGACTCAGCGTGTCCACTCTGCTCCTCAGCTTTCTGTCCGTACCACGTTGGCCATTTCTCCGTGGTTGGACTGGGCCTGGAGGACTACGTGAGTTGGACCTACTGGCTTCGAGAAGCTGTGTGTGTCCTGAGGTGATGGAGGTGTGTGTGTGTGTGTGTGTGTGTGTGTGTGTGTGTGTGTGTGTGTCTGCGTGTGTGTGTGCAGATGAGAGCGTCCCACTTTGACGGCCTCGTCACCACCGTCCTGGGGTACATCCTCCTGGCGGGGGCCCTCATCGTCTGCCATGTATCCTTGCTGAAGGGACCTGGTCCTGAGGGGGGAGGAGCACCGTTCCCTCAGGGATCTACACCCCTGAGGGAACGGTGCTCCTCTGAGGGAACGGTGCGATTCTGAGGGAACGGTACTCCTCAGCCTCTTGTTGCTCCTTAACCGGTTCTCCGCAGGCGTTGGCTTCCTTGGTGAGGTTCCAGCGCTCCAGGCGCCTCCTGGGTGTCTGCTACATTGTTGTCAAGGTGAATGAAGGCCGGCGTTGGAGAAGCTTCAGAAGCACCAAAAGGTGTCTTTGTCATGGAAACGGGTTCGTCTCTGTGTGTTTGCAGGTGTCCCTCCTGGTCGTCATGGAGATAGGGCTGTTCCCGCTGATCTGCGGCTGGTGGCTGGACATCTGCTCCCTGGTCAGCTCAGAGCTCTGGTCTGGTCTGGTCTGGTCTCAGGTGCTCAGACATGTGCCTGCTGCTTGCAGGAGATGTTTGCTGCAACTCTGAAGGACCGGGGGCAAAGCTTTGCCTCTGCTCCTGGGACCACCATGTTCCTGCACTGGCTGGTGGGCATGGTCTACGTCTTCTACTTCGCCTCCTTCATCCTGCTCCTTAGAGAGGTGAGGTCTGGACCCCGGCCCCGCGGCCCCGCGGCCCCCCAGGCCCTGGCCCCAGGCCCCTGGCCCCCCAGGCGCCCTGGCCCCCGGCCCCTGGCCCCCCGGTCCCCCGCGGGCCCTGGCTCCTGGCCTCCCAAGGTCTCATGTGTCCCCAGGTGCTCAGGCCTGGAGTTCTGTGGTTCATGAGGAACCTGAACGACCCAGACTTTAACCCAGTCCAGGAGATGATTCACCTCCCCACCTACAGACACCTACGGAGGTTCCTCCTGTCGGTGGTCAGTCCCCAACACACACACACTAGACCTGCTGCTCTGACCTCTGACCTCTGCTGGTGTCCACCTCCACCCTCGTCCCTCTGCGTGTGTCCAGGTGGTGTTCGGCTCCATGGTTCTCCTGATGCTGTGGCTCCCCATCAGGATCATCAAGCTGCTCTTCCCAGCCTTCCTGCCCTACAACGTCATGCTCTACAGGTGAAGCTCCGCCCACAGCCGGCCCCGCCCTCACCTGGTCCTGACCCGTCTGTGTTGCGGTCCGCAGCGACACCCCGGTGAGCGAGCTGTCTCTGGAGCTGCTGCTGCTCCAGGTGGTGCTGCCGGCGCTGCTGGAGCAGGGCCACACCCGGCGGTGGCTGAAGAAGCTGGTCCATGCCTGGACCTTCTCCGCTGGATACGCGCTGTAGGCCGCACGGTCCGAGGGTGAGGGGCTGCTGCGGGACTGACCCTGGCTCCTCCACAGAGACCTGCACTCCTATCTGCTGGGGGACCACCAGGACCAGGACAACCACTTCAACAACAACCTCGCTGGTCGCCATGACAACAACAGGTTCCCCGGGTTTGGGGAGGGGCTTCATGCTGCCCATCACGCCGTCCTGCAGCAGGGGGGGCCCCGGGGGCTTCCGCTCGTACCACCGGCCACACAACTTCCCCCTGAAGGTGCGTGCTGGAGTACTGCATGTTCTCAAGCACCTTGCCCTAACCCTGACCCTAACCCTGACCCTGACCCTAACCCGAACCCTGACCCTTCTCCTAACCCTGACCCTAACCCTGACCCTAACCCTGACCCTGACCCTAACCCTGACCCTGACCCTAACCCTGACATTGAGCACTATGGACAAAACGAATGTAGCCATAAATACCCTAGACCTGATTTCCCCTAACTCCTCGCCGTCTCCGGGCCGCCCGGGTGGGTGGGCTGATCGGGCGGGGCCTCGGGCCGAGAACAAAACCCAATCTGAGCCTTCTGTTCAACGTCGATCGGAGGGGGCCCGTCGGTCCAGCCCCTCCGGCCCAGGGCCCGGGTCACCCGGAGACTCCGGCCCAACCCCTTCTTCTTGCCCCCCCAAGCTATTAAGCCAAAACAGATGCACAACCCCTCCCACATCCCCTAGTCCCAGCAGCTTTAAACCCACTTACCACCTCGCCAGGCCCAACCGAAAGCTGCAGGACTGGTGCTTCAAGCCCAGGAAGCCAATTGTCATCCTGGGCGACTCCAATATCAACACAACCCCCCCCCACCACAACCCAGAGATCCAGCTGGACAGCTACCCAGGAGCAAACCTCTACCACTTCCTAAAAATCTGCGAAAAAACACTACCCAGCCCCTCCACCAAAGTACTGATCTTGTCAGTCGGGATCAACAAAAAGGACCAGGACCCCAAGCAAACATCAATTAAACAACTCAAGGCACTGTACTACCAGGCCAGGACCACCTTTCCTAATGCGGATATCTACTTTACCACCCTAAATTTTTCCACAAAACTCACATCAACACAACAGACCAACCTCAACCTGATCAACAAGGCCATTACCACCCACCTCCTCTCCCTAGCCGCAATCCCTGACCATACGTTCAACACTGAAGCCAACAACATCCACTGGACAGCAGCCACAGCCAGCCGAATCTTCAGCCACTAGTGTGAAAAACTAAATTTATCTTCAATCTAAACCCTAACCCAGATCACAACACTACCACCCAGGACACAGGCCCCAACTGCAACACTACCAACCCCAGCCAGCCCCAGATCCCCCTGGACAATATCCCATCCCAGGAACACTGGATCACCGCACAACTCAGCAGGGACTCCAATGTCCTGAACCTATTAACGCTCTTCACACTGTCTACAGCCCAAACACAACTACTGGAAAGGGGACTAACCTTCATCCCACGTCCAACCAAGCACGACTGGGAGGAACTCCAGAGGGACGTACACAGATACCACAGGCGACTGAAAATTTTGGACTATTTTCACTTTCAGCCCAACCACCAAAACCTACCCTTCACGCAACCATCCAATTGGGAACCCGCACTGCCCCTGCTAACCCAACAAACACAAAAATCATTAGGAAGGGCATACAGACCCTCCGAGCATACCACCCCCTCCCTGACATTCCGGACAACCTAAAAGGGTCTGAGCGTAGGGCCTTGAAATCACTCATGGACAACCCAAATATCATCATAAAACCAGCAGACAAAGGGTCAAAAACAGTAATACTGGACAGACAACAATACCTTTTGGAGGCAAACCGACAACTCTCAGATGAGAAGTATTACAAACCGCTGCAGCATAGTATTCAACGTAATACACAAACCCAACTCAGGGCCATCGTCCAGTCTCTTTACCACCAGAAGTATATTACATCCAAACAACGCAATCACCTGCTGGGACCCGACAACCCACGCAACAGAAAATTCTACCTCCTCCCCAAAATCCACAAAGACCCCAAAACCTGGACGATCCCCTTTGAGGTCCCCCCTGGCAGACCCATAGTGTCTGATTGCAACAGTGTATCATACAACATATCCCAATACATAGACCACTTTCTGAACCCCCTCTCCAACAAGCACCCCAGCTATATTAAAGATACTTACCACTTCCTGGACACCATCAGACCCATGACTGTCCCCACCCTGGCACTTCTTTTCACGTTGGATGTGGACAGCTTATATACAAACATCAACACTGAATTGGGCATTGGGGTCGTAAGCAAGATCCTCAACAAATATCCAGATAACCAAAGACCCAACAAAGAACTCCTGCAACTCCTCACCCTCTGCCTGAACAACAACGACTTCTGCTTCAACGACAAACACTACTTGCAAATCAATGGAACAGCCATGGGACAGAGATATGCACCGTCCTATGCCAACATCTACATGAGCGAGTGGGAGCAAGAAGCACTGGCCAAATGTCCCTTGAAACCATCCTTCTACCTTCGCTACCTGGATGACATTATTTGCGCATGGCCACATCACATAACCGAATTTTATGGATTTATAGATATACTTAACAACCACCATCCATCCATAAAAGTCAAATACACAATAGACCCACAACAGGTAAACTTCCTCGACACCACAGTCTTTTTCCAGAACACTAACCCAGGATTTAAAAGAATGTTAACAAAAGTATACTTCAAAGTGACAGACACACACGCACTACTCCACAAATCCAGCTACCACCCTAAACATACATTCAGAGGCATAATTAAATCACAAATCATTAGATTTCACCGTATCTCATCCCTACAGTCTGACTTTCATGAAGCTACCCGCACCTTATTTCAAAGTCTCAGAAAAAGGCATTATTCAAGGCGATTCCTCAGGCATGTCAAAAACAGTACCTTGGCCTCACTCACCTCAACTCCCCATCGAGAAAAAAACACCTTACCTTCTACACAAACCTTTGGTCGACCTCCTCCCGTCACGTCTCCTCCCGTCACGTCTCCAAACGTCCAGCAACGTACCTTACCCCACCATAACCCCAACCCCTTGACCCCCTACCCTAACCAGGGTCTGTATCCCACCTCCCCAATACCTAACCCTACCCTAACCCTAACCACCTACCCTAACCCTAACCCCACCTACCCTATTCCTAACCCTAACCCTAACCCCTACCCGAACCAGGGTCTGTATCCCACCTCCCCCAACCCTAACCCTAACCCGACCTACCCTATTCCTAACCCTAACCCTAACCCCACCTACCCTATTCCTAACCCTAACCATAACCCCAACCCTAATCCCTACCCGAACCAGGGTCTGTATCCCACCTCCCCTAACCCTAACCCCAACCCTAACCCCTACCCGAACCAGGGTCTGTATCCCACTTACCTTATTCCTAATCCTAACCCTAACCTGACCTACCCTATCCCTAACCCTAACCCCTACCCTAACCAGGGTCTGTATCCCACCTACCCCATCCCTAACCCTAACTCCAATCCTAACCCTAACCCCTTGACCCCCTACTCTTCCCACCAGGAACAGGGATGGTACTCCACCATCCGCTACACTTACCCCCATACCGCGACGATGGTCGACCAACACATCAATCTCCCTGACACCCCCAAACCACACATTTTACCACTGGTCTCCACTTTCTCCCACACTACACTGGGTCTCCTGTCAACAATCAAAGACCACTTCAACAAGACCCAACCATCGCACCCGACCATCCAGAACCATAAGGTTATCTCAGCGTTTAGGAAGAATCCAAACCTACGCAACATGCTGGTCAAAGCAAACTTCACAACACACAGAAAACCACCCCCAACACCAGAGGACCAATTTTATAGAAACAGGAAATTCATCACCAACCCACACAGCAAGCTTTCCTTCCCCTCACTAGGCACATATTCCCTAGCACACAGCAACATCATTTATATCATTACATGCACCACCTGCCACAAACACTACATAGGAGAAACCAAACATGCACTACACATAAGGCTCCAACAGGACATGCACAACATTAGGAAGGGGCAACTCACAACACCACTCGTCACCCACTTCCAACACCACTCTCCAGACCACCTCATCATATCAGGCCTCGAGTCCAATGACCACTGGACCACAGGACAGAGGAAGAGAGCAGAGAGGATCTGGATTGAGAGACTAGGGACCATCACACCAAGAGGACTGAACGACCTCCCATTAAAAAAAACCCCCATCCATCCATCGGATGACGGCGATAGCCAAGAGACACCCTCGACCCTACAATCCCAACTACAACAGGGGTCAAGCCCCTGGGAGCACCCCGTACGTCAACTCCTCACAGCATTAAGATACAGCTGGTGCCCCTATCCCAGACAAGTCCATGGGGGCTGTGGCAAGTCCAAGTTATTAGGCCAGTGCACCGCAAGTCCACATGTGACCCCCTGAACCCCAACCCTAACCCAACCCTAACCCTAGCTCTGACCCTGACCCTAACCCTGACCCTAAACCTGACACTAACCCTAACCCTGAGCCTAACCCTGACCCTGACCCTGACCCTAAACCTGACCCTCTACTACTACTACTACTACTACTACTGCTACTACTAATACCACTACTACCACTACTACTACGACTACTACCACCCCTGAGCTGCTGTTGTGGAGTACTGGACAGTTGTCTGTCCTGCTGAGTGTGTGTTTGTGTGTTTTCAGATCCTCCTGCTGGTGATCGTCATGTGTGTGACTCTGCTACTGGCCAGTCTGATATGCCTCACGCTGCCTGGTATGAGGGGTGGACAGGGAGGTGTGGACAGGGAGGTGCTTAGGCCCCTGTCCTCAGGCCGTGTCCTCAGCCCATGTCCTCTCGTCCTCAGTGTGTGCAGGACGCTGGCTGATGTCCCTGTGGACAGGCAGCGCTCTGGTCCATGAGCTGTACACTGCAGCCTGCGGCCTGTACGTGTGCTGGCTCTCCATCAGAGCCGCCACCCTGCTGCTGTCCTGGATGCCTCAGGGACGCTGCATCCTCATCACGAAGGTCCAGGAGTGGACACTCACGGTAAGACGTCCCTGCGCTGCCCAGGGCTGCTGGCTGGAGACAGCATGTCCCCGTGTGTTGTGGACAGGTGCTGAAGACGGGGGTGGTGGCCATGGTGCTGGTGGGGCTGGTGCCCCTGCTGCTAGGGCTCCTGTTTGAGCTGGTGGTCGTGGCCCCCCTAAGGGTCCCCCTGGACCAGACGCCCCTCTACTGCCCCCTGCAGGTAGGGTCAGGTAGGACACCTGCTGCTCTGCTGCTGGGCACCAGCTGACTGTGTGTGTGTGTGTGTGTGTGTGTGCGTGTGTGTGCATGTGTGTGTTTGTGTGTGTGTCTGTCTGTATGCACGTGTGTGTGAGTGTGTCTGTGTGTGTGTGTGAGTGTGTCTTTGTGTGTATGCGTGTGTCTGTGTGTCTGTCTGTCTCTGTGTGTGTATGTGTATGTCTGTGTGTGTGTGTGTCTGTGTGTGTGTGTGTGTGTCTGTGTGTGTGTGTGTCTCTTACAGGACTGGGCTCTGGGTGTTCTTCATGCTAAGATCATTGCTGCCGTCACCCTGATGGGGCCTCAGTGGTGGCTCAAAACTGTCATCGAGCAGGTCAGACTCACACACACACACACACATATACACACTCACACACACACACATCCCCACTCGGGCCCCTCCCTGACCAGGCTGACCCCCCCTCTCTCCAGGTGTATGCCAATGGGATCAGAAACATGGACCTGTGGCTGGTGGTGTGGGAGCTGGCTGCCCCGGTGGTCTGCCTGCTGCTGCTGGCCCTCAGCGTCCCCTACAGTCTCTCTCGGGGCCTGGCGCCCCTGCTGGGTGGGTCCCCTCACAGCTGAGGACACTAGTTACACTAACTAGTTAGTGTAACTAGTGTCCTCACTCCCTAACAGGCTGTGTTTTGTGAGTGTTTGTGAGAGCAGCTCTAATCCAGGAGGAGACAGCTTAATCTTAGTCAGGAGGCGTGGCTGACCTGTTGCTAGGTGACAGTCTTCGACAACCTGTGATTGGTTGCTATACAACAACGTCGTCCTGGTAACGAATGGAAACCAACAGATCAGAGGATTTAGACTGGATCCAGAAATCACGTGTAGACATGAGAATGAGTGTTGTGATGAAGACACTAATCTAAACTACTCTGACTGAACACGTTTGACAGCTCCTCCTTCACCATGTGAAGATGTTACCTGGAGCTACAGGTGGACGCAGTCCTACTGGGGTTGATGGTCTCCTGGTGAAAAGCCCATTGATTTGGCAGAATCAGAGCGGAGATGTGAGCGCAGATGTGAGCGGTACGAGGCTGTGAGAGCACCATGGTGACCTCTGACCTCTGATGCCTGAGGAGGGCGGCCCTGAGGCTTCTCTGAGGCCTCTTAGGTCCTCCCTCCTCTCAGCTCTTCACCTGAGCAGCTCTGAAGGCCTTAAACACTTCAGGAATAACCTTTCTCTCACCGGGGGACACCTAGGACACCCCCAGAGAGGTTTGTTGGGAGGTGGAGCTCACTGAGGAACCGTCTGGTCTGTTGTCCAGGAGTTGAGCCGGAGACGCAGACGCTGGTGGAGAGGAGGATCTACCCCTTCCTGCTCATGGTGGTCACGCTCTTGGCCGTCCTCTCCTTCCAGATACGACAGTTCAGACGCCTCTACGAGCACATCAAAAATGACAAGTCAGTAGCACACACACTCACACACACAACCACCCACACACTCACACACACAACCACACACACACACACTCACACACACACGCACAACCACACATACACACACACATACACATCTCACTCGGCGTCCTTCACTGCTGCTGACCCGTCCAGGTCTCTCATGTGTCTCCAAACACTTCATTGGCTCCGTCTGCCCTACTGTTACATCACAGTTGATGGGCTGATTTGAATAACCCCCGCCCCCTGCTAGGTAACTCCTCCCACATGTACAGATGACTCGCCTACGTGGTCACGTCCATCAGAAGAGGAGGGGCGGAACATCTGTGGGCGGGGCTCTCAGTAGCTCATTAGTATTCAAACTCTCAGTTTGGTGGTATTTAACCCTTTATTGGGTGAATTTGTTGGGTCACTGGACTGTCCATTGCTGTCCACTGGTGTCCAGGTGAGGACTGGTGAAGGGTGTGTGAGCTCTCCTCTGTCCCCTGCAGGTACCTGGTTGGTCAGCGTCTGGTGAACTACGAGCGTAAGGCGGGCAGGACGGCGCTGGCCCCTCCCCCCAGCTCCTCCCCATAGCTCCATCGTGCTCGTTCCTTAGGACAGAAGCGGGCAGTGGTGTCAGCGTCCACCTCGTGGTGCTTCCATGTGGGTCCTGGTCAGACCTGCAGCCTGCTTCTCCTTCTCTCTCCTCATGTAGCAGGGTTCTTTTAGTTTACCTAGTTTTTAATTTTGACTTTAGCTGCTAGATCGTTTTTTAATTTTCTGGGATTGAAGCAACAGAAGGAAAAAAAGAAGTTTGGACGGTGCAGAAGTTGCTTCCTGATCAGAAGCTCCTAGAGTGAGGGGACAAGTCCCTGGAGCTGTCCCACGTCTGCTGGGTCAGGGTCACAGCTGTGGACCCTCTCGTCTCCACACGTCTTCACACTCAACTGTTGACTCCTTGAATGCAGACGTGGTTCCACTGGTGATCTTTTACATTCTTTGTCCAGACACGTTTCTGAAAGCACCTCCAGCAACAAATCGTTACATTTCATAGCATTTGGCTTTGGCTGTTACCATGGAAACGCTGCCATAACCAGCAGCTACATACATGTTACATGCACAGACGTGTTGGTCCACAGATGACTGTGGGAGGCACCAGTGTGACACTCCAGGACTAAACGAGAGCCTTCTCATGAACGGGATCAGAACAGAATGTTGTCGTTACAATACTGATTTAATAGTTATTTCAAATGTTGCAGCATTTTAAACTGTGGTTTTACCAGTGAAGACTGGGGTCAAAGGTCATCTGGAGGTGTGATTGTGTGAGGAAGGTTGTTTCACATCAGCTCTTTGTCTTCAGAAGCTAATCAGCTTTGTTCTTGAGACTTAGAGGAGAGAACTGATATCACATTTCTACCCGCTGAGTGGATCAGCCCAGCATGAAGAGGGGATCCTGGGTGGAGCTTCACCTCTGAGGGCCTGAGCTCTCCCAGATACACACATCAGCCAACAGCAACCCAGGCATGATGTGTGCACGCAAGTGTGCACGAGTCCGGTGACCACGTAGCAGGTAGGAGGTCAGGGACGGTGCAGCAGCACTCATGACTGGAGGGTCTAGTCTGTGCAGATGTTTGCCTCTGCCGCTTTGAACGTACACTGAAGATCTCCTCTGACTTCAGCGCTGCGTCAAAGTCTTGATGAAGTCGGCCTGTGACCTTTAGGTCTTCTCTACCTGAGTTTGATTTCAAATGTTGGTCCTTCAATTTCTCAAAGCAAATATTTCTATTTTTGTATGTCCATAAAGGCAGCAGCAGCACGGCTGTAACCTTCCTGTTGGTTCACGTCATTTCACAAAAATAAAGACTGAGAAAGTCAGACTGTCACTTTTCTGAGTGTGGGTGTGCATGTGTGTATGTGTGTGTGTGCTTGCGTGCGAACACTCTTCCTGCCTCTAATTAGAAACAAGGTCCAAAACTAATTTATGACCAAGGTCATAAATTAGTTTTGACGAGGCCTTCAGAGAGGACGGGTCTCTTCAGAGAGGTGAATAAAGGTTTATTCACCTTTATGCTTTTCTTCCTCAGGCCCACTTTGCCCCCTCCCACCACACACACACACACCAGTTTGTTTAAGCCACATAAGCAGCTTTCATCAGTAAAGAAGCTAAAAGTAGAATTAGACCTGCCGATGCTGTGGACATCCCAGCACGGTGGAGGGTCAGCAAGTGTTGCTGTTGGACCTTTGACCTTTGTACATGTATGACAGCTGTGGGACAGAGGAGGTCAAGGTGGACCTAGGACTGCACCAGGGACCTGGTCTGTTACTGGTGATTAACATGGTGAGACAGGAACCTCCATGGACAGCAGGGAGCAGGTAGAACAGAACGTAGAGAGATGGAGGTGTGAGGGTCGACATTCCAGAACACTGGAGGTTGTGGAAAAGAGGTGAAGAAGTGTGATCAAGCAGGTTGGAATGGGTGGAGAAAGTGTCAGCAAGAATAAATGGAAGGTGGTGGTGGGACACTGATGCTGTCTGGTTTAGAGACACCGAATAGAAGACAGGAGGAAGAACTGGAGGAGGCAGAGATGAAGATGAGGAGGTTCTCTCTGGGAGGAACCAGGATGGAGAGGATCAGGACTGAGAACATCAGAGGAACAGCACCTGTTAGATGATCCTCGGGACTGAGAACATCAGAGGAACAGCACGTGTTAGATGTTCTGGTCTCTGTAAAGCACATGAAGAAGATTTCCAGGAGGTCTGAAGGACAGGACTCTGTCATTGTTCCCATCTCCAGCTCATTTGCTCTCAGCAGTAGCAGTGGAATTAGTGCTGCAGTCCGGTCAGTTTGGACTTAAATCTTAGGAAACGGAGATTCTGTCCCATTGCCAAAGCTGTGAACCTTCTGTCCAAATAAAGCGCCGTGGTGCTGAGGTCCACTGTGAGCAGCATTAAGTGCAGATTTAGATCTGACCATTTGTTCTAATGACCTTAATTATCTAGTTGGCATCAATATAAAAACTAGTGAGCTAATGTTTGAGTCTGTTCTTTCCTGTCGTCTGTCTGCTCAGTCAAGTTTACGGTTCTTGGGTTCCACCAGAGAACCCTAGAAGTCTCGGTGGGTGGGGGAGGGAACACCCAGCCACTAAAGGGATTACTGAGCTTTGGGTCGGGTGGAAGTCTCATCCCATTTCTGGTTCTCAGCAGCCCAGTGCTTCTCCACAGGGACGGGATTAGCTGCTCAGAACTGCTGGCCATTTTCTGGTGAAGACCATGATCTTCAGGAAGCCCACAATGAAACTCTGACAGGAGGTACTTTCCTATCTACTGACCACTCCAGGTCAGGTTTATGGAAGTATGCAGCAGAATACTGTGGATTATGCGGGAATGCTGCTCTCTGAAGCATCCAAGTGGATTTGTTGGAAGCAGGAAGGCACAAGCATGTGCTCTGGTGGACCTCTCCTGACCTTCATCTTGTGGAAAAGCTGATGGAAACACATGACTGAGAGAACTACCTTCTTCTGAGTATGATGGCACATCATGTCTGAAGACAGTGAGCTGTGGACCTGAAGAGCTGCCACACCCTGTCAGTTAAGAGCGAGTGAAGGTGGTGGAGGGTGTAAATGGTGTCAATAACAGAAGAAGAAGGGTCAAAGTTTGAAGAGCATGGAGTTCCTGGATGCACCCAACTGGCCGTTAAGCCCAGTGTGGATGCACCCATCATGTCCATCACAAATGAAGATGGGGAAGAGCATGAGTTATCAGAGGATGACGATGAGGAGAACCTGGAATGTGAGTACACACGGAGGTATTGGGAGGATGAAGATGATATCTATCAGGAGTTTGAGGAACTGGATTTTGAGGCTCTGCTGGATGACGCAGACACACGTAGCATCGCCTCGGATGATTCCTTCTATCCCCCCGACAACTCCGATGTTTCCCTGTTCAGTGATCCAGACAGCCCAGAGCCCATTTCCTTCTTCAAGGCGTGCTGCAACAACAACGCCATCATTGTCAAGATCATGATCAGGCAAGGAGTGACGGAGGAGGAGGTCAGGGAGACCGACAGGAACAGAAGAGTAGGTGACTTTGCTGGTTGAAAACACCGAGCAGCTGCTCAAATCTGTGTGGTTGTTCTCCAGCTTCAGGATAAAATGCTCCATATTTCCATCAGTCAGTCCAGCCCAGTTTGTGGCCCCAGTAACCTGGGCAACCTAGGTGATTTAGAAGAACCTCCAACTGAAATGAGACCATATTATAATGGTGAAATATAAATATTGAAAGTATTTGAAGTGTACTTTGAAGGTACTTGTCATCTTTTCATCATCACCTTTAGCATCAGTGCTCAGACAGGCTGAGGAGAGTCAGGACCACGGCCTCATTATTTAAAACCATGTGTTGGTAATGGTTGTGTGGAACTGTGGTTATAAACTGTTAATTACTGTTTGATGACACACTCAGTGTGTGAGTGGGTTAGTGTCCAGCCGGTGTGATGAACTCACGTAGATGAGTTCAGTACTTTGAGAAAAACTAAAAATATCTGTGTAACAAAGCAATAGTGAACTTTCCTCCGCCAAGTTTTCATGTTCAGGAAGGTTAGCAGGGTGAGGAGATCACCTTATTGGAGATGCTCAGAGACCAGTAGAGACAACTTGAGTCATCATAAGATACCCTGGTTCACAAGGGACTCAATATAGGCCCAGGGTGAGTACAAGGTCACAGTAATCAGACCACAGTTGATCCTGAAATGTTCCGTTATGCTGGTGACACTTGCCAGGAGAACAGATGAGGATTGGTCAGCATTTAACACCAGCTTCAGCTGCTCCAGACAAGGCTGCACTAAAGGTAGAGCAAGAATTTGAAGGCCAGTCCAATTAAATGGGAACAGCATAGGGCTTTGGATGTATAAACTCCACATTTATCCAACAACAATCAACAATTTATTAATGAACTTCAAGGCGACTTGTCTCAACTCAGAATCACATCACACAAGAAAGTGTGATGTTTCAAATCTCTTTAGAGAGCATAGAGGTTCTGGTATCATTGTAGGGAGTTAGATGTTTCTTGTTTCCTCAAATGTGCTTATTACAAGTGTAATAACAACTTGTCAGTACAGTGTACCCTCGTTTATCGCGGGGGTTACGTTCCGTAAATAACCCGCGATAGACGATATCTGCAAAGTAGAGTTTTATTTTTACAATTATTTTACAGGTTTTAAGGCCGTAAAACCCCCAACCACACACTTTTATACACTTTTCTCACAGGCTTTAACATTGTCTCACAGTTCTCTCTTATTTAAACACTCTCAAAGTTCAACCTTCTTCCTCCGACTTTTGGGTGCGACCGCAGGTGCCTTTTCTTCTGCAGTTCGCCAATCTGGATTCAGAGCACAATGTACTGGATAAACAGTGTTATAGCAAGGGTACACTGTACAGTTCAACAATTTCACACAGGAATAAAAAGGTTAAAAATGAAAATAAGAAATCAATACAGCCCAAGCCACATTCTTTTAGAGTTTTTAAAGGACAGGGTTGAGGGTCCTCTGGTCCACATGTCCATAACATGTCCCTGAGAAGACAGAAGCAGGTAGTCAAGGAACAAACATTCCATAATTATAATAACAAAGCAACTGACAAGGATATAACAACTGTGGAGTGATTGTAACACAGTAGATCACAGGACTAACAGTAGATCACAGATCTAATAGTAGATCACAGTACTAACAGCAGATCACAGGACTAACAGATCACAGGACTAACAGTAGATCACAGATCTAACAGTAGATCACAGGACTAACAGTAGATCACAGATCTAACAGTAGATCACAGTACTAACAGCAGATCACAGGACTAACAGTAGATCACAGGACTAACAGTAGATCACATATCTAGCAGTAGATCACAGGACTAACAGGAGATCACAGGACTAATAATAGATCACATGACTAACAGTAGATCACATATCTAGCAGTAGATCACATAACTAACATTGGATGGCAGGAATAACAGTAGATCACAGATCTAGCAGTAGATCACATGACTAACAGTGGATGGCAGGACTAACAGTAGATCACAGATCTAATAGTAGATCACATGACTAAAAGTAGATCACAGGACTAACAGTAAATCACAGGACTAACAATAGATCACGGGACTGACAGGAAATCACAGGACTAACAGTAGATGACAGATTTAACAGTAGATGACAGACTAATAGTAGATCCTGTGATCTACACTGTGTAACACACACTGTGGAAGTACCACTGGAAAAGCTGAGGTGTGATTTTATATTTATATTTTCATTTATCTTGAATGCCTAACCCTCTTAAATCATCTTCTGTGTCCCTGGAGAGTCTTGTGCTCTCCACAGTCCATCCTGCCTGATAAGAAGTTGGAGCTACCCTGAACCAGTGGGGCTGTTAGTCCAAACCTCCCTTACAGATTCCATGTGATAAACATGATTTTAGTGAATTACAGATTATGGACTAGTTTTCACAGTGAATCCTGGCTGACCTTGATTTTTGCAGGCCCAACAGAGAGTCTGAGGTGTGTGGTCCTACTGTATTGATGCTGCTTTTTCAGCCCTGCATGTTCTTCTGTGGTTTGTTGATTTTTTTTTATTTCAGTATTGTTGTTATAACTGTAGTCTAAACTTAATTCAGTTTTCCTATCATCATCTGGACTACAGCTGCAAATTAGCTTCCTTGGCGAAAGCTGCCTTATTTGATGTGGTATTTTTTCTTCTTCAGTCTATTAATGGGATTGTCCACCATCACTCAGATTGCTCTCCAAACAGCAGCTTCACAGAGTTCTGACCAGAGACAACCAGTCAGAAAACCATAAATGTTTTAAGTGATTTTCTCTTTCAGACTGGCTTGATTGTGGCATGTTACCATGGTTACGTGGATGTGGTCATTGCACTTTCACAATGTCCATATCTTGATGTGAACTGGCAAGACAACGAGGGCAACACTGCTCTCATAACGGCAGCACAAGCAGGTAGACGCAACCTTCCTTTGACTGATTGACATGGTGATGGTTTCCTATGTTTATCATGAGCAATTAAATTAAGGACAAACCTTAAATCTGCTGATAACATAGATGAAAGATATGAAAGTGCATCCCATCTGATGTTCTGATCATTGAAACATCTGGAATCCTGCCTGTAGTGGCTAAAGGAGTTGTTCTCTCTGTGGCCCACAGGTCACATCCTCATCTCCAACTATCTGCTCAACTATTTCCCTGGTCTGGACATTGAGAGGAGGAACTGCCATGGGTTCACGGCGCTGATGAAGGCTGCTGTGCAGGGTCGTGCTGAATGTGCCCGAGCAATCATGCTGGCTGGTAAAACACACATGCCCCGTATCCAGCAATACCACTTTGATTAAGGGCGATCGGGATTTGACTTGGATGAAGGCAGGCTTTGTTCTTTTCTCACCACAACTTCATCCCCCAGGAGGGAACATTCAGGCCCGGGACAATGGCCGAGGTATGACCCCCAGGGAGTGGGCTCTGTTCACTGGCCGATATGAAACTGCCTCCTTGATGCATCACCTCATCTCCATGCCTTGTGCTGAGCAGATATGTGACTCCTTCTCTATGGAGTGGCCCATGCTGGAGGTAAGGAATCACCCCTGTGCTTTGTGATACCTGGTGCTGTAAACTGTGGTCCTTGTCCAGGAGCTGGTGAGCCAGGCCCAGCAGCCCAAGTCCTGCTGGAGACATGTGCTCCGCCTCTTCACCTGCTGCCCTTATAAGTTCTACATGAACAACAAAGTCAACCCTGTGGACGACGGCGTTCTTAACCACATGGTGCGAGTCACAACCAGTATTTCCAGTCCCTTCATTGCCACAGCGTGCCGCACGGTGTGTCCAAGCAGCCCTCCTTGCATTGGGAAGCGTCGTCCTGCTGTCCAGGAGATCCTGAGGCGGCAACGGATAGCCGAGCTCAAGCAAATGGGCTCAGAGAGGCTCAACAACTACAAAAGATTTTTCCAGAACTCACGGATCCTCCTTATTCCCAAGGCACGGGACCGGAGGGCAAGCCTCCAGCCACAGCTGCTGCACAGTGTAGCTGTGGTGTCCACCGTGGCCATGAGACGAGCCAGTCTGCTGCCGCTCCACATGCTGCGCAGGAGCAGTGTGCGTCCAGGCCTCGTGGTGCCGAAGGTCAGGCTCTGCAAAGCACCAGCACCGACGTATATCCCCGAAAATGTCAGACAGAATAAGACCCACAACCAGCTGCAGGTTCCCAAGTGGAGCTACAAGATGAAAAGAATAGAGAAGAGGCAGGACGAGGAGAGGAAAAGACTGTTACCTCTGAGGAGATGATGACCTGGTCTGGAGAAGAGTCGGTCACAGCTGTAAATGTGACTATCTGAGAATTCATGTGACACAATTCTGTTGCCTTGGTTCAGTTCACATTCACACTTTTAGTCAAATAAATGAGAAAAAAAACGTACTTATAAGGAAGCACAAGTGGTAGAAAGAGGAAACGTTTATGTTAAAAGTAAATGAAGGAGCGAGACAAGGATGTTGTTCTGCTCTTCACCCTCTTCATCAAAGCACCGGCCAGTCAGCCAGTTAGAGCTGGAATTTTACGGGAATAACTGAGACTCTCAGATTGGGTGGAACATTGTAAGTTGTGACACTTTCTGGCCGATGTTCTGGAGCAACCTTCAGGCTGGGATAGGTGGATATCAAGATGTGTTTGACCAGGGAAGATGGGCCTTCCCTGAACACCACTATATTGTCTTTGAGCCCAAATGAGACCCCTAATTGTTTTAATTTCACTAACATACTACTGCCTTATAAGCAGATGATTGGAGGGTCTCAGAGGGTTCTGATGTGTGGATCAGAGATCCTGGGGGGTATTGGGTCAGAGGTTACTTCAGTCAACACAGGAAAGCTCTGGAATAAGCGGGGGTCTACAAACTCGTATGGACTGAGTTCTGCTGGAGGAACCCTGTGAGGCTACTGGGGAACCGAAGCACCTCCTCATCAAACCCATAGACATATAGCTAAGGTATCAGGTGAATATGGCCTTCAACTACAAATCACTGACTTTGTCCAATATTGAATTTCATAATTGGAACACAAATGTTTATGTTGGCAGCTAGTAAAAACCATCATGGGTCAAAGGTAGGACCCACTCAGGGAGGAGTGTATGGATGTAGTATACAAGATTTATAATATGCAAAAAATATCTGGTCTAACTGGACGGAATGTGAGAAACCAGTAAGATCTGCTTTCACTTGAGTAGTTTGTTTTCTTTTTTTTGATGTGCAACTGTGAAAACGATATCCAGAGGTGAGCTCCCCTGGTTCAGCTGCTCATAAGTACCTGGACATGGACATAAAGACGTGGACACAAAGACACGGACACACACTTTTGGAAGCAGAATTCCCAAAACCTGTCGGGAAAGAAAGAAACTGTAACTGTAAATATAAATATGGACTTTCTCAATAAAATGATTAAGAACATGCAGTAAAAACAAGAGACAGTTGTTTGGGCCATTTCTGCACTTCTGGAAGGACAGGTAAGTAATGAAGGACAGGTGGGTAGAGGTCTGAGGAGGTTTGAAGAGGTGTGAGAAGGTTTGAGGAGTCCTGAGGAGGTCTGAGGAGTCATGAAGAGTCCTGTGGAGGTCTGAGGAGGTTTGAAGAGTCCTAAGGAAGTCTGAGTAGTCCTGAGTAGGTCTTAAGATGCAGGAGGAGTCCTGTGGAAGTCTGAGGAGGTTTGAGAAGTCCCGAGGAGGTTTGAAGTGACATGAGGAGATCTGAGGAGGTGTGACAAGTCCTGAGGAGGTCTAAGGAGTCCTGAGGAGGTCTGAGGAGTCCTGAGGAGGTCTTAGGATGCAGGAGGAGTCCTGTGCAAATCTGAGGAGGTTTGAGGAGTCCTGAGGAGGTTTAAGGAGACATGAGGAGGTGTGAGGAGTCATGAGGAGGTTTAAGGAGTCCTGAGGAGGTTTAAGGAGTCCTGAGGACATCTGTGGAGGTCTGAGGAGTCCTGATAAGGTCTGAGAAGTCCTGAGGAGGTTTGAGGAGTCCTGAGGACATCTGCGGAGGTTTGAGGAGTCCTGAGGTGGTCTGAGGAGTCCTGAGGAGGTCTGAAGACACACGGAGTCCTGATGAGGTCTGAGGAGTCCTGAGGAGATCTGAGGAGGTTTGATGAGTCCTGAGGAAGTCTGAGTATTCCTAAGGAGGTTTTAGGAGGCAGGAGGAGTCCTGAGGAGGTTTGAGGAGTCTTAAGGAGGTCTTAGGAAGTTTGAGGAGTCCTGGGGAGGTCTGAAGACACATGAGGAATCATGAGGAGATCTGAGGAGGTGTGACGAGTCCAGAGGAGATCTGAGTAGTCCTGAGGAGGTGTAGGTAAAAAAATAAATACATAAAAAAATAAAATAAAATGATAATAATGAGGTAGTGATGGTTGTAGGTTGAGCAGCAGCTGCAGCACCTCAATGAAACTCTCAACACCACAGTTGTTTCTGTCATGGTCAAGCTACAGATGGAGCTCCTCTGTGGACTCATCATGGAGGTCATGGTTTGACTAGTGTGGCGTTGACACAGGCGCTCTCACATCTCCCCGAATCGCTCAAGAAGAAGGACAGTGTGGAGGATGAAAAGACGAGGACAGAGGGGTAGGTTCCGAGTCTTTTACTTTTCCCAAAAACAGGTACAGCACACAACTACCGGCAGAACTCCATCCGGCAACAACCACTTACTGCGTCACCTGTTGCTTTTTATCCCGCGCCACTTCTCGCATAACTTCTCGCGAGAAGTTACGCATCCTTTGGTGGATGTCTCCCATTTCTTTAATGTGGGTCACCACACAGGCCCCCCCAGAATTCACCAATGCTGATATAAGTGCAATAGAACATCATAACAAACCTAACACACCAAACAGCGGGTGGGGGGCGGACTAACCGCCCGAAACGACTGCATGGCGCAGGAGGGTGGGGCAGTTCAGGGGCCGGGGCCATTGTCGGGGTTGGTACTGCCGGCACAGCAGGCGGGCGTCCCCGACGCGGTGACAAAGCCAACTGAACTGGACAGTCAACGTCCAGATGGGCAGGCTTAAGGCCCCCCCATGTCCACAACAAAGTTCTTGTCCCCTGCCTCCAGAACGCGAAAGGGTCCGTCGTACGGGGGTTGAAGCGGAGTGCGATGGCTGTCGTGACGGATGAACACATACTTGGCCGATGGCAGGTCTCGGTGAATGTACGACTGGGGAAGGCAATGGCGAGAAGTTGGAATGGGGACCAGGGCGTCGCTGATTTCCCTGGCTGATTTCCCTGACCAAGGAGCTGTCGCTTCCGGGAGAAATTCCCCCAGGACCCACAGTGTCTGACCATAAACCAACTCAGCAGACGAAGACTGTAGATCCTCCTTTGGGGCCATGCGAAGACCAAGCATGAACCAAGGGAGGCAGTCGACCCAGGCATTGTCGTTCAGACTGGCCCGAAGAGAGGCCTTCATGTCCCTGTGGAACCTCTCACAAATGCCATTACCCTTGGGATTATAGGCGGTAGTGCAGTGGAGTTTCACCCCAATGTGGTCAGCAACTGCGGTCCAGAGGTCCGAGGTGAATTGCAGGCCTCGGTCACTGGTGATGTCCCCAGGCGTGCCAAAACGGGCCACCCAGCACCCGACGAACGCCCTGGCCACGTCTGCCTTCATAGTAGAGGAGAGCGGAACTGCTTCCGGCCATCTGGTGGTCCTGTCCACCATGGTGAGGAGGAAGGTGTATCCACGAGAAGGGGGCAGGGGGCCCACCAGGTCTACATTCACGTGGTCGAAACGCCTCTCCGGCACTTTAAACGACTCCAGGGGGGCTTTAGTATGCCGGTGGACCTTAGCTCGCTGGCACGCCACACACGAGGCCGTCCAGGCCGAAACATCCTTCCGCAGGCCGGGCCACACAAATTTGGCTCCCACCAGCTTAGTCGAGGCCTTCATGCCCGGGTGAGAAAGGGAGTGGATGGCTTCAAAAACTCGGCGCCGCCAGCTGGCGGGCACCATGGGGCACGGCTGGCCAGTGGAGACATCACAGAGCAGAGTGTTGTTAGCTGCAGTGAACACCACGTCTTCCAACTGCAGTGCGGTGGGGCCGGTTCGGTAGGCCGTGATGTCAGGGTCCTCAGCCTGGTCTGCCGCCATGGAGGCATAATCGAGCCCCAAGTGGACAGACCCGACAATTGCCGGAGAGGCAGTCGGCGACAAAATTGTCCTTGCCCGCCACATGGCGGATGTCCGTGGTGAACTCTGAAATCGCAGAGAGCTGACGCTGTTGACGTCCTGACCATGGTTCTGTGGCCATAGAATATGTCAGGGGCTTGTGGTCCACAAACGCTGTGAACTGGCGGCCCTCCAGTAGGAAACAAAAGTGCCTGGTGGCGAGGAAAAGGCCCAGCAGTTCCCTGTCAAAGGTACTGTACTTGCACTCGTTTTCGCGGAGCTGCTTGCTAAAGAAAGCCAGCGGCTGCCAGGCTCCCCTAACCCACTGCTCACATACTGCCCCCACTGCGTAGTCAGAGGCATCTGTTGTCAGGGCGATCGGGGCAGTGGAAGATGGGTGTGCCAGCAGAGCAGCGTTGGCTAGCGCAGTCTTGGCGGCAACGAAAGCCTTATCCAGCTCCGGAGACCAGTCCAAACTGTCCTTAGGCCGTACAGGGGTTGCATGAGCTGGGCAGCGTGGGGTATAAACCTGTTATAAAAATTTACCATGCCCAGAAACTCCTGCAGGGACTGTATTGTGTGGGGGCCCTGGCGGGAAGAGGGACGGCCCCCTGAGGAGTGATATGGTGTGCAAGGAAGGTGATGGACGACTGGCTGAACTGGCATTTGGCGGGGTTAATGATGAGGCCGTTTTCACTGAGGCGCTCAAACAGCAACCGGAGGTGTGCCAGGTGTGCCAGAATGGAGCTGCTTGCCACCAAAATGTCGTCCAGGTAGCAGAACAAAAATGGCATGTCACAGAGCAGAGAGGCCATCAGGCGCTGAAACGTCTGTGCTGCACCCTTGAGGCCAAAAGGCATGCGTAGGAATACGAAAAGGCCAAAGGGTGTAATGACTGCCGTCTTAGGGACATCCTGCAGGTGGACTGGCACCTGGTGGTACCCGTGCACCAGGTCCACCTTGGAGAAAATCACCGCCCCCTCCAGGTGTGCAGTGAAGTCCTGAATGTGCGGGACGGGGTACCTGTCCGGAGTGGTGGCATCATTCAGGCGACGGAAATCACCGCCGGGGCGCCAACCCCCGTCGGCCTTAGTGACCATATGCAGGGGAGAAGCCCACGGGCTGTTTGAGTGTCATACAATGCCAAGGCGCTCCATGGTTGAAAACTCCTCCCTGGCGATCGCAAGCTTGGCCGAGTCCAGGCGCCGGGCTCCGGGGATCCCTGGTGGCCACGGCGTTGGACAGACAGAGAGCTCCGCCCCCTCCAAGTGTGCAGGGGTATGAAGAGAAAGCCATGGCGTCGATTAAACGACAGTTCTTAACGTCAACCAGCAGATTGAACGCGCAGAGGAAATCTGCACCCAGGAGAGGCGTGGACACAGCCGCCGTAACAAAGTCCCAGCCAAAATGGCGATTTCCAAAGCACACCTCCGCATACCTGGTGCCGTATGTACGTATGGGCGTGCCATTAGCGGCGTCCATTTGGGGGCCGTGTGCATCAGTCAAAGTGTCCACAGCCCGTGCTGGCAAGATGCTGCGTTGAGCGCCAGAGTCGACCAGCAGCCGCCGACCAGATAAGGAGTCGGTTATGAACAGCAGCCTGCAGTCACGGCCAGCGCTCACTGCTGCCAACGAGTGCCGGCCCCGGCGTTTCCCTGGCCCTTAAAACTGCACGGTTTGCAACATTGCTTTGCCTTGGCCCTAACCTGGCATGATAGTAACAGAGCCCGTCGTCAGGCCGGCGACGTGCCGTCACCGCACCGTGGTGTCCGCATGCATGAAGCTGTCCGTAGAGAGGGGCGGGGGCGAAGGGCTTGGGCGGGGGAGCAACGCGTGGACCAACTGCTGGCGGTTGGCAAGGAAAATCTTATCCGCTTCGGCAGCTATGGCCCGATAGTCCTTGGTGGAAGAGAGGGGGAACTGGCAAGCGCAGGAAAAGGTGTGTGAACAGGAACGCCCGGTCAGCCGATCGCAACACCGAGAGCATCCTTTCCATCACTTCCGATGGCTTGTTATCGCCGAGACCGTTCAGCGACAACAGGCGGTCCGCTTTCTTGCCGGTAGCCAGTGGCGCTTCCAACAACCCCATCGCTCGCGCTGTGGTCGATGCATCTAGTGCTGCCACAACATGGAAGTACTTCGTGACATCCTGCGTAATTCCCCTGAGCTGGAACTGAGCTTCGATGTGCTGGAACCACAGCCGGGGGTTGTGTTGCCAAAAATCGGGCAGTTTAACGGTAGCCGCATAGGTGTTAGTTACGTTAACCGTAGCGGCAGCAGCGCCGTCGTTGTCTCCGTCGTCAAACATTGTCAGGCGTGTTCGCAGGGTCACCAATGTGGAGGATGAAAAGACGAGGACAGAGGGGTAGGTTCCGAGTCTTTTACTTTTCCCAAAAACAGGTACAGCACACAACTACCGGCAGAACTCCATCCGGCAACAACCACTTACTGCGTCACCTGTTGCTTTTTATCCCGCGCCACTTCCAAGAAGTTACGCGTCCTTTGGTGGATGTCTCCCATTCCTTTAATGTGGGTCACCACAACAGAGTCAATCAATCAATCAATCAATCTTTATTTATATCACGTCTTATACAATCAAAATAGTTTCAAGGCTCTTTCCAGGATCCCAGGACCTAACCCCAGACAAACAACAGTGGCAAGGAAAAACTCCCCTTTAACAGGAAGAAACCTTGAGCAGGACCAGGCTCATGTAGGGGGACCCTCCTGATGATGGACAGATGGGGAGAGAGAGAGGAGAGGAGAGAAGGAGAAGGAGAGGAGAGGAGAGGAGAGAAGACAAGACGAGAGGAGAAGAAGAAGGAGACGAGAGGAGAGGAGAGGAAGAAGGAGAGGAGAGGAGAGGAAGAAGAGGGAGAGGAGAGGAGAGGAGAGGCACAGAACACAGAAACACACACAAAGATACAAAAATACACTATACAACAGGTCAGTGGGCCAGATGTCGTCATGCAGCTCCGAAGGCGGCGATACCTGTAAATAAATAAATAGGGGGGGCAGAAAAACTACACAGGAATCTGCATAACTAGTCTGCTTGATGAGGAGGAGGAGAGGAGAGGAGAGGAGAGGAGAGGAGAGGAGAGGAGAGGAGAGGAGAGGAGAGGAGAGGAGAGGAGAGGAGAGGAAACCATGACCAGTGTGGTGACAGAGGCCTGTCAGGTGATCATGTTTCTGGACCCTCAGCCTCGGCCTATAGCAGCATAACTAGTATCTTAACCTAGTGATCCTATAGCAGCATAACTAGTATCTTAACCTAGTGATCCTATAGCAGCATAACTAGTATCTTAACCTAGTGATCCTATAGCAGCATAACTAGTATCTTAACCTGGTGATCCTATAGCAGCATAACTAGTATCTTAACCTAGTGATCCTATAGCAGCATAACTAGTATCTTAACCTAGTGATCCTATAGCAGCATAACTAGCTTAACCTGTGACCCTATAGAGCATGATCATTAGTCTCTTGATCCTATAGGTAACTAGTATCTGAACCTACAACCTGATTACCCTAGATGATCATTAGTCTGTCTATGATAGTAACTGATACAAAGTTAGTAACAATAAGCTTTATCAAAGAGGTAGGTTTTAATTTTAAAAGTAGCGATGGAGTCAGCCTCCCGTACCTGGACAGGGAGCTGGTTCCATAGCAGGGGGGCCTGGTAGCTAAATGCTCGGCCCCCCAATCTACTCCCAAAGACTCTGGGAACCACAAGTAGACCAGCGTTCTGAGAGCGGAGCGGTCTATTGGGCTGATAAGGTATCACTAGCTCCTCCAGGTAGGATGGAGCTAGGCCTCTGAGGACCTTGTAGGTCAAGAGGAGGGTTTTAAAAATGATTCTGAATTTAACGGGCAGCCAATGAAGAGATGCCAGTACAGGAGTTATGTGATCTCTTTGGTCAATACCTGTCAGAACTCTGGCTGCAGCATTTTGGATCACCTGGAGGCTTCTTAAAGAGTTGTTTGGGCACCCTGATAATAAAGAATTACAATAGTCCAGCCTGGAAGTAACAAAAGCATGGACTAACTTTTCAGCATCATGCTGCAACACTTCCTGATCTTTGTGATGTTCCTCAGATGAACAAAGGCACTTCTACACACCAATTTGATGTGTGAGTTAAAGGAGAGGTTCTGATCAAAAGTTACTCCTAGATTCCTCACAGACAGACTAGATTCTAAGGAGATACCATCTAGAGTGATAATGTGATCTAACCTATCCCTGAGAGGTTTAGGACCAAACACCATGACCTCAGTTTTTCCTGGGTTGAGGAGAAGGACATTTGAAGACATCCAGGACGTTATGTCCTTAAGACAGGTCTGGAGCTTCACTAACTTCTCTGTCTCTTCTGGTTTCATGGATAAATAAAGCTGGGTGTCATCAGCATAACAATGAAAATTTATCCCATGCTGCTGAATAATGTTCCCTTAGGGAAGCATGTACAGGGTGAAGAGGATTGGTCCAAGTACAGAACCTTGAGGGACTCCGTGGCTAACCCTACTGTATGAAGAGGGAACACCATGGACAAGAGCAAACTGGTATCTATCAGATAAATATGATCTAAACCAGTCTAGTGCTGTCCCTTTAATCCCAACCACATGTTCCAGTCTCTGTAACAGGATGCTGTGATCAACTGTATCAAAAGCAGCACTGAGGTCCAGCAGAACCAGCATAGAGACCAGTCCATGATCTGAAGCTATGAGAAGATCATTGGTAACTTTAAGAAGTGCTGTTTCTGTGCTGTGGTGAGCTCTAAAGCCTGACTGAAACATCTCAAACAGACTGTTCCTCTGCAGGTGCTCCAGTAACTGAGTCACCACCACCTTCTCAAGAATTTTAGAAATAAAAGGAAGGTTGGATATCGGCCTATAATTTGCTAACACGTCAGGATCCAGTGATGGTTTTTTAAGCAACGGCTTAATCACTGCCACCTTGTAGGACCGGGGTACATAACCTGTTACTAAGGAAGAATTGATCTGGTCCAGGATAGGACTGCCTATCAATGGTAGAACATCCTTCAACAGGTGTGTTGGGATGGGATCTAAAAGACACGTGGTGGTCTTGGATTTCTGAATCAGTGATGACGCCTCAGAAAAATATATAGGGCTGAAGGAGTTTAAGGGCTCGTTGGAGAACCTGTATGTTCCCACGGTCAGCACATCTGGTGATGGTCCAGATGTTGGGATGGCCTGCTTAGCTTTCTCTCTAATGGCTAGAACTTTATGAGTGAAGAAGCTCATGAAGTCTTCACCAGTAACGGAGGAAGGGATACATGGGTCTAAAGCACTATGACTCTGAGTTAATTTGGCCACGGTGCTGAAAAGGAACCTGGGGTTGCTCTTATTTTCCTCAATTAAAGAAGAATAATAAGCTGTTCTAGCCTTGTGAAGGGCCTTTTTGTAAACTAATAGACAGTCTTTCCAGGCTACATGATAGCTGTCTATTTTACAGGAATGCCACTTCCTTTCCAGTCTTCGCACTTTCTGCTTGAGGGTCCTGATATGTGAATTATACCAGGGGGCACACCTCCTCTGATTTACTATTTTCTTTTTCAGGGGGGCAACAGAATCAAGTGTGATTCTCAGTGAGGCTGCTGCACCTTCAGCAAGAGTCAACCTCAGCAGGGCTAAGATCATAATGATTGATCCCTGGGGAGACTCACGGTGGTCCTGGGATTAGCACAGGGATTGCTTCCTTAAACTCAGCTACAGCATTATCTGAAAGACATCTGCTATAGTAAGACTTTGTTCTGAGCATAGAAGAATCCTTAATCATAAATGTGAAAGGGATCAAAGAATGGTCTGACAAGAGTGGGTTATGAGGGTTGTGATTCACTGACCCGGCACCGCCGTCACCAACTCTTCCTGTCTTCAACAAAGGTGTAAATCAGGGTGTGCCATGGTCAGAGAGGCTGAATGGACGCGCTTCTGTCACAGCAGGGGGTGGCCCCGCCCTTGGATCCGCCCCGACGCTGCACATCTGTGGCCCATCAGGACAATCTGAAGATCCCGGCCAAACATTACACCTCCACCAGATTGTCCTCTGTTCTCATGACTCTCCAGCGTTTTCCTGCCTGTCCCTTACCTGCTGTTGGCTTCTGTTCCCCGGTAATCCTGAATGCCTTCTGTCCTGTACAACCCTGATAATAAAACGGTGTTGAACCGAACTCTGGTGTCGCTCATGGGTTCTTGTCTGGTCCATGACACACTTCTACCCGTCAGGTTTTGGGTTGATAGATCACAAATTTGGTGGAGAAAAGTGTGTTCTCACAAAATGAGAGAAAAGGGGTGTAAAGGGTTTGTTATGGATGTTAAAGGGGTCAAACCAGGGGTCTCCAGGTCCCCCCTCCCTCAGGGGTCTCCAGGTCCCCCTCAGGGGTCTCCAGGTCCCCCCCAGGGGTCTCCAGGTCCCCCCCAGAGGGCCGTGAGGCTGCAGGTTCTGGTCCAACCCAGCAGCAGCAGCACCAGACTGGACTCACTTCATCAACTCATCTGAGTCTTCAACAGCTGACTGGTCAAACTGGGTGAGCTGGACTGGTGGAACCAGAACCTGCAGCCTCACGGCCCTGTGGGGGGGGACCTGGAGACCCCTGGTGCAGAGGGTAAAGGGTGTAAAAGGGTGTAAAAGGGTAAAGGGTGTATCCATATCGACAGACGCGGCCCCAGCTCCAAACAGCCGTGGCTGCAGCCCACAGCTGGAACTCTTCAGGTTCAACCCGGTTTCTTCTGGCCCTCACAAGGGCCCAGGTTAGGGGGCACAGCGCCGTCTGAGCTGGATCCTGCTGATGAGGCTCCACTGAAGACCATCATGGAAGATCTGCAGCTCCAGATCAGTTGCTGCACTTGCTGCTTGAATCAAAGCATCTTTGATGTTTACTTCACCATAAACATGACTCAGCAGCTTCAGTTTGAGATGTTCATCATTTTATGTTTTAGAAAGAGCAGCAGCAACAGAGACAGACTTTTCTGAACACCAGTGTGGACATCTCTCCTCTCAAACTCCAGGCTTGTGTAAGAGCCCTCACCCTCATGGGGGGGAGGAGGATGAAATGAAGACCAACCTGCTGAGAACATCCAGGCCCCCGAGTGGACCACAACCTGGAGGCAGCAGCTCAGCATCAGCTGGAGGACAGAGGAGCAGAGAGCCATCCTGGACATGAAGGAGGCCTTTAGAACATCTCAGACCCTCAGCTCTCCACAGACACTCACAGCAGACGTGGACGTGGTCTACTGGGCTTCCTCAGGTGTGTCCACAGGTTCTGGTCCTCTTGTCCTCCTCTGTCCACAGGCCTTGACCGCTGCAGCATCGTAGAGCCACACCGTGTCGATGCCCTCCCCAGCAGTCTGCTCAGGAACCCAGGTGGGGAAGGGGAACCTGCAGGCGACCACCTTGGCCGAGGTTGGCAGCTCGCGGGCCAGCTTCTGCTCCAGCTGCTCCATCTGGAAGAAGAGGACCGATCTCCTGACTGAGCAAACCTTCAAGACTGATGGAGTCTGGAGGTCAAACACTCACCATCTGAGGGACTCCAAAGATCACCACGTTGGAGTACTGGGAGAAGCTCACCTACAACAGGAAACAGAGGTTGGACTTCTCTTTCCAGCTCAGACTGAACATCTGGAGCTAGAACGATCTGCTTCATCAACACGGGTTCATCCTTTGAAAGCTCCTAGTTCTGAGGTGGAGGACATTCTCAGGTCAACCTCAGAAGGAAACGCAGGAGGAACCTAATTAAACACCTTCTCCTGGACGTGTAGCCCTGCGTCATCGTTAGATGAACCTCCAGAACCACGTCCTTCACATTACTCTTGTTATCAGTGACAACAAAGACCCCAACATCTTCAGAGGCTTCAGAGACCTTCCACAGATCAGAGATGTAGAAGGACGTGGAGCGGTGGAGCCCTGCTCTCCAGGCCTTGTAACGGGAGAACCACACCAGCCAGGGGTTCAGCTCCAGACCCGACGCCTCGAAGCCACGCCTGGCTGCTGCCAGCACCTGGAGGAGCATCAGCAGATGTTTCACCATCTCCCACACAAACCACATCTATACATTCATGTAGCAGCAGGTGCGTCCATGGACAAATATGTACAGGTGTCTAGGTGTGAGGAGGAACCTCAGGAGGACCAGAGGAGGAACCTCAGGATGAACCTCAGGAGGACTAGAGACTCTGTGCTGGGTTCCTCTCTAAAGTCCAACATGCAGACAAGCAGAACCAGTGACGAGAGCAGATGTTTCCAGAGGTGGACTCACTATCCTTCCATCTCCACTGCCGATGTCCACCAGTGTCCCTGACCTTCTGCTGAGGACCTTCAGGACGTTGTCCACCTGAGCTGGGGTGGCAGGGACGAAAGGCAGGCACACCTTCCTGAGGGCGGGGGCCAGGAAGGGGGCAGCCCCCGCGTACAGGGCCAGCAGGGCCCCGCCCAGGACCGCCGTCACCACCACTCCCACCTGGCTCCTGGGGACCTTCAGGTCTGGGCCAGGACCAGGGGGGGACCAGGGGGACCTGGAGGACCAGGGGGACCACCTGGAGGACCAGGGGGACCTGAAGGACCCAGCAGGTCACCTGGAGGTCCTGGAGGAGCTCCATCTGGACCCAGCAGGTCACCTGTACACATCGCACAGGTGCTCCCCGCCGCTGGTGCAGCCGTGTAACCGGTCGTTTCCGGCTCTGCTGAAGGTTAGCTTTTTCCCGCTAATCCTCATCAGCTGACTTCAACTAAGCGAACATGGCTCGTTATTATAGATTAACTGAAAATATGATTAAATAAATACAAACAAATATAAACAAACTGCTGCGTAATTACAGAACTGACCTCCGAAGGCGTGTCGACGATTTGTGTAACACTGTTTCAATGTCCGTAAAGAAACAACGACAATCTAGCAAAGGTTCCCACCGCCGCCTTCATTTATGAATTAAAAAACTAAACTTTTTACACCATAAGACTTAAACAGAAGGGTTTATTTGTCACGAATAACATCTAATACCTAAATCTATAACAAGTGAAACAAATCAATGTTAATTAATGTAATGCTACCATTGTACGTTTTTCCTTTTCATTTGTTGATCAAAAAACCGGAATTTCTTGTACGTATCATGATTTTTTCTAAATTATTATTTCATTAAAATTACATGATTCATATTTAACAATTATGTAGCATGGGCAGATATCCTGAATTGAATATCATTAATTCAATATCCTGACTTGACTGGCTGACGTTTAATGTGACGTTTATAGATGATCTTAGAACAACCCTGATTTGAGCTTTAATCTGGAGGGGAATCACAGAGGAGCAGTCAGAGGACAGGTGAGAGGTGTGAGATGGACAGGTGAGAGGTGTGAGATGGACAGGTGAGGTGGACAGGTGAGAGGTGTGAGATGGACAGGTGAGGTGGACAGGTGAGAGGTGTGAGATGGACAGGTGAGGTGGACAGGTGAGAGGTGTGAGATGGACAGGTGAGGTGGACAGGTGAGAGGTGTGAGATGGACAGGTGAGAGGTGTGAGATGGACAGGTGAGTGAGATGGACGGTGGGGTGGACAGGTGAGAGGTGTGAGATGGACGTGAGGTGGACGGAGAAGTGTGGATGGACAGGTGAGGTGGACAGGTGAGAGGTGTGAGATGGACAGGTGAGGTGGACAGGTGAGAGGTGTGAGATGGACAGGTGAGGTGGACAGGTGAGAGGTGTGAGATGGACAGGTGAGAGGTGTGAGATGGACAGGTGAGGTGGACAGGTGAGAGGTGTGAGATGGACAGGTGAGAGGTGTGAGATGGACAGGTGAGAGGTGTGAGATGGACAGGTGAGGTGGACAGGTGAGAGGTGTGAGATGGACAGGTGAGAGGTGTGAGATGGACAGGTGAGTGAGATGGACAGGTGAGGTGGACAGGTGAGAGGTGTGAGATGGACAGGTGAGGTGGACAGGTGAGAGGTGTGAGATGGACAGGTGAGGTGGACAGGTGAGAGGTGTGAGATGGACAGGTGAGAGGTGTGAGATGGACAGGTGAGTGAGATGGACAGGTGAGGTGGACAGGTGAGAGGTGTGAGATGGACAGGTGAGGTGGACAGGTGAGCAGGTGTGAGATGGACAGGTGAGGTGGACAGGTGAGAGGTGTGAGATGGACAGGTGAGGTGGACAGGTGAGCAGGTGTGAGATGGACAGGTGAGGTGGACAGGTAAGCAGGTGTGAGGGCTGCTTCAGAAGTCGTTGGACATGGTGCGGTGGACGGCGTGCTCCACGGCGCCCTGCTGGAGGTGCAGGTGGAGCGCGCTGATGGGGCCATCCCCGTCCACCATCAGGTCCTCGTCCTCCCGGTACCTCTCGGCCCCGTCCTGAGAGTAGCTGTGCTTCATCACCAGCACGCTGCGGCGGCCCGCCGGGCCCCCCAGGTGGGACGGCCGGGGCGAGGGCGGGGCCAGGGCGCCGCCATCGGGGCCGATGGTGGCGTCCCTCACGCTCAGGTTGCTGCGGCTGCCGTGCACGCTGCCGTGCACGCTGCCGTGCACGCTGCCCTGCTGCGAGCCGCAGTGGTGGTCACGGATGCACTTGGACGAAGACCGGCGCAGCTTGTGGAACTTCTCGAAGTCTTCGGCCAGGGCGGCGTCGGCCAGGTCACCGGACGGCGCCCGGCGAAGAGCGCACAGCTCGTAGTGAGGCGGCTCCACGCCAGGGTGGAGGAGGGCGGGGTCAAAGTCCTCTCTGAGGTCAGAAGGAGAGACGGCTCAGAACACTCGCTCTCTGTCCTGCTGGAGGACACACAGCTGCCCAGATGTGGGCGCGCCCAGATGTGACAGCACCTGCGGATGATGTACTTCTTGCGCGGTTGTTTGAGCTGGATGATGACGGAGATGATGAGCAGGATGAGCACCAGGCCGCAGGTGACCCCAATGATGGTCAGGTTGGTGTTGTCCAAGGTCTCCAAGATACTGTGCTTTCTCTTCTCTGGTGACACACACACACACACACACACACACACACACACCCACACACACACACACGGCTGGAGGTCACTGGAGGTCAGGGCTGAAGGTCAAGACTGGAGGTCACAGCTGGAGGTCACAGGAGGTCAGGGCTGGAGGTCAAGACTGGAGGTCAGAGCTGGAGGTCCCAGCTGGAGGTCAGAGCTAGAGGTTATTGGAGGTCAGAGCTGGAGGTCAAGACTGGAGGTCAGAGCTGGAGGTCAGGGCTGGAGGTCACAGGAGGTCAGGGCTGGAGGTCGCAGCTGGAGGTCACTGGAGGTCAGGGCTGGAGGTCAAGACTGGAGGTCAGAGCTGGAGGTCCCAGCTGGAGGTCAGGAGCTAGAGGGTTATTGGAGGTCAGAGCTGGAGGTCAAGACTGGAGGTCAGAGCTGGAGGTCAGGGCTGGAGGTCACAGGAGGTCAGGGCTGAAGGTCGCAGCTGGAGGTCACTGGAGATCAGGGCTGGAGGTCAAGACTGGAGGTCAGAGCTGGAGGTCCCAGCTGGAGGTCAGAGCTAGAGGTTATTGGAGGTCAGAGCTGGAGGTCAAGACTGGAGGTCACAGGAGGTCAGAGCTGGAGGTCCCAGCTGGAGGTCAGAGCTAGAGGTTATTGGAGGTCAGAGCTGGAGGTCAAGACTGGAGGTCAGAGCTGGAGGTCAGGGCTGGAGGTCACAGGAGGTCAGGGCTGAAGGTCGCAGCTGGAGGTCACTGGAGGTCAGGGCTGGAGGTCAAGACTGGAGGTCAGAGCTGGAGGTCCCAGCTGGAGGTCAGAGCTAGAGGTTATTGGAGGTCAGAGCTGGAGGTCAAGACTGGAGGTCACAGGAGGTCAGAGCTGGAGGTCACAGCTGGAGGTCAGAGCTAGAGGTTATTGGAGGTCAGAGCTGGAGGTCAAGACTGGAGGTCAGAGCTGGAGGTCAGGGCTGGAGGTCACAGGAGGTCAGGGCTGGAGGTCGCAGCTGGAGGTCACAGGAGGTCAGGGCTGGAGGTCAAGACTGGAGGTCAGAGCTGGAGGTCCCAGCTGGAGGTCAGAGCTAGAGGTTATTGGAGGTCAGAGCTGGAGGTCAAGACTGGAGGTCAGAGCTGGAGGTCAGGGCTGGAGGTCACAGGAGGTCAGGGCTGAAGGTCGCAGCTGGAGGTCACTGGAGGTCAGGGCTGGAGGTCAAGACTGGAGGTCAGAGCTGGAGGTCCCAGCTGGAGGTCAGAGCTAGAGGTTATTGGAGGTCAGAGCTGGAGGTCAAGACTGGAGGTCACAGGAGGTCAGAGCTGGAGGTCACAGCTGGAGGTCAGAGCTAGAGGTTATTGGAGGTCAGAGCTGGAGGTCAAGACTGGAGGTCAGAGCTGGAGGTCAGGGCTGGAGGTCACAGGAGGTCAGGGCTGGAGGTCGCAGCTGGAGGTCACTGGAGGTCAGGGCTGGAGGTCAAGACTGGAGGGCAGGGCTGGAGGTCACAGCTGGAGGTCAGAGCTGGAGGTCCGGGGGTGCAGGCGTACCTTTGCAGTGGTTCTCGTCCCAGGGGTACACACAGTTCTGGATCCCGTTGCAGACCAAAGTGTGGTTTATGCACATGTTGCTGTGGCAGAAGAAGGTGTCTCCTCCACACGGAGCTGGAGGAACCAGGGGTGCACCACAAACATGACACACATGTGTACAACACATATGTATCGTGACTACAGGTTAAAGGTTGACGTCAATGTCAGTTCACAGTTAAACATCAGTGATGCGTTCACATTTCAAATCATCTGTCCACCATTTCGTAGAGGTCATGTCTCACGTTCGTGGAAGGTGGTGAAGAGGATCCTGAATTTGCTCTTCCTGCTTCCCTCGTCTGCCCAGAGTCTGACCACGCCCACCGAGGAGCCCAGCATGACATCATTGGCCACCGTGGAGCAGAACTTGTTCTTCAGGTGCTCCACCGAACTGCTGCCATCGTAGATAGCAACAAAGTTGCGCTTGCACTCATTAGAGTTGTGCATCTCGTACTCCAGGAAGCGCATGTAGATCTGAGAGACAGCAGCACACAAATGTCCATATGACCAGCATTAGATCATGAAGCCCTCAGAACATCAGCTCAGGTTCAATACCCTAACCCTGTCTCTCTGGGACCATCTTTGGTCCCATGTGCTTTCTTTGGGTTGTCTTTGTGATGTACAGGTGACTCCACACGGGTGGATCACAAACACCTGAGTTTGACCCGTAAGTGTAGTGATGTTCTGTGTTCACATTCTCAGACCAGTCTGGGAACAGTCTGGAACACAGATCTTTAATCCAGGGCTCCTGTTTCAGGACCATTTTAGTTGATGGTTCATAACTTCTTCACCTGAATGGTCTGGAACCGTCCTGTTACCAGCAGTAGATATCTGCTCTTTACTGTCCAACCTACTTATATATAAGAGCTGATGTCGATCTTATGAGAGAAATAAATAATTTCTGAGGTTTTGTAATTACTCTCCCAGCCAACAGGACCTCTGTGTTGGTGAAGTCCCTTATGGTGATTGGTGTCTTCCAGGCACATCTGTAAATGCCCATACCTCTTCCTTCAGGCAGCAGCTGGATGTGAGTGTAAAGTGAGTGACAGTGATGGAATGGTGATCCCAGACCTTGGACCTCGGTGGAGCCCTGATGTGCCACCTGCAGTCAACAGCCTCGGTTTGCAGCACTCGGGCCTCCCCAGATATCTGACTGGACTCCACAAATCCTTCTGAGCCGCTCAGCTCAAAGTCACATGCTGCAGGTGCAGAGGTGGAATCAGGATCACCCTCAGGTGGGCTTCAAACAGCTTTAGTACGTTCAGTGGGTTCAACACTCACGTGTCAGCGCAGGCACCTCGCCCAGGTATTGGAACTCAGGATCTGACAACAGATTAGAACATCGTCATTGGAAAGAACAACTCTTCTGTAGTTTACTCCTGTGTGTCTTCAATGGTGGTATTGGCTCTGTTATTAAAGCTACAGTTAGGGATTATCACCCACCCCATCATATAATCTGCTTCTATTTTTACTCCACATGTGTACATGTTAGGTCTGACTATTCCCTCTGTCTGTCCACTGTAAACATACATGAACACACAACACACGTATGAGACAGAGTCAAATCTATAGCAAATCAAAGGAGAGAACAATAATTGAAATAAAACCACATCAAAAATAATATCAGGGATATATGCAGCTGTTTGATAATCTACACCCCAGAATTCCCTCTGCCTCCCACTCGCCCAGCCCGATGGGCTTCGTCAGAGGAGAAGTCCCACTCAGCAGAGCCCACAGATTGTGTTCTAACCCTCTGTCTAGCTGAGTCTCCATGCTAGATTATAACTGCTGATATTCCAGCTTAATTCTGAACAGATTAGGTCCCAGCAGCAGCCATGACCTCTACTCTTCTCTTAAAACATCCCCTATTCTAATCATGTTTACTCTGTGTGTGTGTGTGTGAGAGAGAGAGAGAGAGAGAGAGAGAGTGAGAGAGAGTGTGTATGTGTGTATGTGAGAGAGAGTGAGAGAGAGTGTGTATATGTGTGTGTGAGAGAGTGTATGCATGTATGTGTGTGTGTGTGGAGAGAGAGAGAGAGAGAGTATGTATGTTTGTGTGAGTGTGTGAGTCTATGAGTGTGTATAAGTATGCGTGTGTGAGTGTGTGTGTGTGCATGTCTGAGTGTGTGTGTGTGTGTGTGATTGTGTGACAGAGAGACAGAGATAAGAGGACAAAATGTAAAGATGGGATAAAGACAAGATATTGTCAGGTCAGAAGAGTCAGAAGAGTCAGAAGAGTCAGAAGGGTCAGAAGGGTCAGAAGAGTCAGGGTCAGAAGAGTCAGAAGGGTCAGAAGGGTCAGAAGAGTCAGAAGGGTCAGAAGAGTCAGAAGAGTCAGAAGAGTCAGAAGAGTCAGAAGGGTCAGAAGGGTCAGAAGAGTCAGAAGAGTCAGAAGGGGAAGAGTCAGAAGAGTCAGAAGAGTCAGAAGGGTCAGAAGGGTCAGAAGAGTCAGAAGAGTCAGAAGGGTCAGAAGGGTCAGAAGAGTCAGAACAGCCAGAACAGTCAGAAGAGTCAGAAGAGTCAGAAGGGTCAGAAGGGTCAGAAGAGTCAGAACAGCCAGAAGAGTCAGAAGAGTCAGAAGGGTCAGAAGAGTCAGAACAGCCAGAACAGTCAGAAGAGTCAGAAGAGTCAGAAGGGTCAGAACAGTCAGAACAGTCAGAACAGTCAGACGAGTCAGAACAGTCAGCCAGCGTTCCTGGACACAGGTACAGGGTGGGGGACAGAATAGTTCCTGAAGCTGCAGCTTTGCCGTATGAGTGAATTAACTAATAGGTGCTCTTGTGAGAATAACAGAGTAGAGGAGAAAAGTGGTGACTGGATCTGCTCTTCTATTGTCAAAGTATTAAAATACAGTATTTGTCACCATGGGTGACAAGTAGGAAAATAATAAACTGTTCAGATGTTTGAAGGAAAACCTGGCTGAGCTCAAACATTTGTGTGTTAGTACAAGAAGGCGTCACCATACTGTGGAAATGCAGTCATGTTGAGAAGTGTTACAGAGATGGCTGAATGAACGGAGGCTGCAGATTAATCTTCATCTGTGGAGGTTTACCTTATGAAATCTGTGGGGAATAAAACCTCAGACTCTCTTAAGCTACTGCGGCTCAGTGCATACAAGCCTTATTCCTCTGAAGACAAGCTTTCATTTACTCTGTGTGTGTGTGTGTGTGTGTGTGTGTGTGTGTGTGTGTGTGTGTGTGCGCCTGCCTGTGTGCGTGTTCCATTAGTACTATAAAATATAGATTTAGAAGAGGTAGCACGTGTCAGAGAAGATTGGTGGATTGGGAGGAGGAAAACAAGTTGAGGGATTAGAGCTGTAATCATCTGTGAGAATCCTGTGGTCAGCCTGGTTGCTGCTGTGTTCCTAAATGCACCACAGGGACGTGATCAGGACAACGACAACTGTGATTGTGCTGCAGAGGAGGACAAGGAGATGTTCCTCTCTGAGAAACAGAAGGACACTGACCCTGGGTGAAGTTGTACCGTGCAGAGAATCCGATGGCCTCCAGTTCACCGTCCGCCACAAACTTGATGTACAAGTAGCGTCCGCTAGAGCGCACGTACGCCGGGCTCTCCTGGCCACAGTAGCGGCCGATGAGGGGTGAGAAGCCGAAGGGCCCATCACGGACCTCAATGTGGTCAAACTTGCATTCCCAGGAAGGCTCTATGGAATACTTGTCATCAAAGAACAAGTCGATGCACTGGCGAGGAGAGGCTGGAAGGAAAGGCAGATGTGAGAAGGAGTGGAGGTATTGGTTAGAAAAGGGAGGACAAGCCACCTTCGATGATGTAGATGCACTCCCTCTCAGGGGGGTATTTCTCAGGGTAGTTGGGGGAGGTGAAATAGCCTCCATCAGGTTCCTTCACCCAGGTCCCACACTGCCCAGCGGGCGTCACCCCCGAGTTGTTTTTCACTGGAAAGTACAGGAAGGGTAGAACGTTCGGGAGAAACACACACGCAGACACAGCTGGAGACACATCAGGGGAGCATATTCTGATTCAGCCCCATCAGGCCAATGAGATGGAGCCAGAGGCAGACCCCCCCAGGCCCCCTCCCATGAGTCCTCACAGAAGAGCTGGAATAGAAAGATGGGGCGCTACCTTGAGCCTTAGACTTGGTGGCTGTTGCAGCTGACGGCTCTGGAGGTCCGAGGACTGCGGCCAAAGCTGTGACACACAAAACCGTTCACATGAGAGGTGAGCGGAGACCTCCCTCCCTGACAGGAAACAGCTGAAGGCGTGAACTTACCACTGAACAGCACTAGTCTGGGCACCATGTCTCGGTCTCTCGGTCCCAAATAGTTCCATCAAATAATCACCAAAAGTCTCTTGGGGTCGCCACAGGAACAAATCCAGAGACATTTTCACAGAAACATCATCCATGTGATTCCGTCTCCCTCAGAGCTCAAAGGATTAAACTCGCCTCCGCCACAAACCTTATTTTTTGCCCCACCTTTAGGCAGCGTTAATCCGTGCTGACGGAGCTGTGACAGCTGATGTGTGCAGAGGTTGTGTGTTCCAGCAAGCCTCAGTTTAAGGCCACATCACCTTTAATCAACATCGGAAGGAGGAGCCTCAGCAGGTAGAGGACACACACAGCTTTAACACAACCCAACGTTCAAGATGTCAACATGATCAAATGATATAAAACAAGAATTATGAAGCACCATGTTCCTGTTTGACTGCAAATATACAGAAACACGTAGCTAAAAGTGTGTGTGAGTGTGTGTGTGACTGTGTGTGTGTGTGTATATACTCACCGGCCACTGTATTAGGTACACCATGCTAGTAACGGGTTGGACCCCCTTTTGCCTTCAGAACTGCCTCAATTCTTCGTGGCATAGATTCAACAAGGTGCTGGAAGTATTCCTCAGAGAGTTTGGTCCATATTGACATGATGACATCACACAGTTGCCGCAGATTTGTCGGCTGCACATCCATGATGCGAATCTCCCGTTCCACCACATCCCAAAGATGCTCTATTGGATTGAGATCTGGTGACTGTGGAGGCCATTTGAGTACAGTGAACTCATTGTCATGTTCAAGACACCAGTCTGAGATGATTCCAGCTTTATGACATGGCGCATTATCCTGCTGAAAGTAGCCATCAGAAGGTGGGTACATTGTGGTCATAAAGGGATGGACATGGTCAGCAACAATACTCAGGTAGGCTGTGGCGTTGCAACGATGCTCAATTGGTACCAAGGGGCCCAAAGAGTGCCAAGAACATATTCCCCACACCATTACACCACCACCAGCAGCCTGAACCGTTGATACAAGGCAGGATGGATCCATGCTTTCATGTTGTTGACGCCAAATTCTGACCCTACCATCCGAATGTCTCAGCAGAAATCGAGACTCATCAGACCAGGCAACGTTTTTCCAATCTTCTATTGTCCAATTTGGATGAGCTTGTGCAAATTGTAGCCTCAGTTTCCTGTTCTTAGCTGAAAGGAGTGGCACCCGGTGTGGTCTTCTGCTGCTGTAGCCCATGTGCCTCAAAGTTTGGCGTACTGTGCGTTCAGAGATGCTCTTCTGCCTACCTTGGTTGGAACGGGTGGTTATTTGAGTCACTGTTGCCTTTCTATCAGCTCCAACCAGTCTGGTCATTCTCCTCTGACCTCTGGCATCAACAAGGCATTTCTGCCTTGCCTACCACAGAACTGCCGCTCACTGGATATGTTTTCTTTTTCGGACCATTCTCTGTAAACCCTAGAGATGGTTGTGCGTGAAAATCCCAGTAGATCAGCAGTTTCTGAAATACTCAGACCAGCCCTTCTGGCACCAACAACCATGCCACGTTCAAAGTCACTCAAATCACCTTTCTTCCCCATACTGATGCTCGGTTTGAACTGCAGGAGGGACAGGAGGATTGTCTTGACCATGTCTACATGTCTAAATGCACTGAGTTGCCACCATGTGATTGGCTGATTAGAAATTAAGTGTTAACGAGCAGTTGGACAGGTGTACCTAATAAAGTGGCCGGTGAGTGTATGTGTGTTTGATTGGGGGGTTTCAGTACTTTGAACTAATGGTGTTCCTGAATCCAGCCTGTTACTGGTCTTCTTCACCCACTCTTGGATGTGGTGGCACAGGGTGGTGAATTCCCGCTCCCTGTGTTGACTCTTCCTGTGGAGGGTGGAGCAGCTGCTGCAGCACCTGGTCAGGATGCACTTGACGGTGCACCAGTAGAAGCTGCACAGTCTCCTGGAGTCCATGTTGAGTGTCTAGTAATGGGGCTGAAACCAGAGATGAAGAACGTTTTGAGTCAGGACAAGATAGGAGAAAGAAAGGGTGATTTAAGGGAAATTCTACAGGGTCTAAACAAGCCCTAGTTCCAGAGGAGGTGACGGTGATGATGATGATGGTGGTGATGATGATGATGATGATGATGATGATGGTGGTGATGATGATGGTGGTGATGGTGGTGTTGCTTCCCTTCATGTGTGTCTCTATGTGGGTCAAACCTCCACTCTTCCATTGATCGTTCTTGCAGGAGTTCCTCCTCCACTAAAGTGTTGTTTATTTTTTCTTCTCTCTATAACTGTCCTCAGAAGTTCTGGCTGGAGCACATGAGCAGCTGAAGATCACGTCAAGGTGTTCCTCTTCAGATCAGAGCAGCTGAAGGTCCGTTTTTGTCCAGGAGGGGGCAGCAGAGCAACAGCAGGTCCCCTGAGAACCACCGGAGACCCGAAAAAGTGGATTTAAACATCACGAAGGAGTCGTCATTCTGCCAACATTAAAGCTTCACCTGAAGGTGTGCAGTCAATAAAGGAACCACCACGTTGTTCCATCAGATCAAACTTTCTCTTTTCACCTGGTTACATATATATATATATATATATATATATATATATATATATATATATATATATATATATATATATATATATATATATATATGATATATGATATATATATATATATATATATATATATATATATATATATATACATATATATATACACACACTCACCGGCCACTTTATTAGGTACACCTGTCCAACTGCTCTTTAACACTTAATTTCTAATCAGCCAATCACATGGCCCAACTCAGTGCATTTAGGCATGTAGACATGGTCAAGACAATCTCCTGCAGTTCAAACCGAGCATCAGTATGGGGAAGAAAGGTGATTTGAGTGACTTTGAACATGGCATGGTTGTTGGTGCCAGAAGGGCTGGTCTGAGTATTTCAGAAACTGCTGATCTACTGGGATTTTCACGCACAACCATCTCTAGGGTTTACAGAGAATGGTCCGAAGAAGAAAAAATATCCAGTGAGCGGCAGTTCTGTGGTAGGCAAGGCAGAAATGCCTTGTTGATGCCAGAGGTCAGAGGAGAATGACCAGATTGGTTGGAGCTGATAGAAAGGCAACAGTGACTCAAATAACCACCCGTTCCAACCAAGGTAGGCAGAAGAGCATCTCTGAACGCACAGTACGCCAAACTTTGAGGCACATGGGCTACAGCAGCAGAAGACCACACCGGGTGCCACTCCTTTCAGCTAAGAACAGGAAACTGAGGCTACAATTTGCACAAGCTCATCCAAATTGGACAATAGAAGATTGGAAAAACGTTGCCTGGTCTGATGAGTCTCGATTTCTGCTGAGACATTCGGATGGTAGGGTCAGAATTTGGCGTCAACAACATGAAAGCATGGATCCATCCTGCCTTGTATCAACGGTTCAGGCTGCTGGTGGTGGTGTAATGGTGTGGGGAATATGTTCTTGGCACTCTTTGGGCCCCTTGGTACCAATTGAGCATCGTTGCAACGCCACAGCCTACCTGAGTATTGTTGCTGACCATGTCCATCCCTTTATGACCACAATGTACCCAACTTCTGATGGCTACTTTCAGCAGGATAATGCGCCATGTCATAAAGCTGGAATCATCTCAGACTGGTGTCTTGAACATGACAATGAGTTCACTGTACTCAAATGGCCTCCACAGTCACCAGATCTCAATCCAATAGAGCATCTTTGGGATGTGGTGGAACGGGAGATTCGCATCATGGATGTGCAGCCGACAAATCTGCGGCAACTGTGTGATGTCATCATGTCAATATGGACCAAACTCTCTGAGGAATGCTTCCAGCACCTTGTTGAATCTATGCCACGAAGAATTGAGGCAGTTCTGAAGGCAAAAGGGGGTCCAACCCATTACTAGCACCTAATAAAGCACCTAATAAAGTGGCCGGTGAGTGTGTATATATATATATATATATATATATATATATATACACACTCATATATTCACATCATGTATGTGTGTATGTGTATACGTGTATGTGTGTGTGTGTGTTTGTAAGTCTGTGTGTGTGTGTGGGTGTGTGTGTGTGTGCGTGAGTGAAAGTGTAGTATTCCAGACTAAAAACACATTTTCAGTGAGTGGGCTGCTCTTAAAACAGCGCGTGGGCTCATGACTTCCGGCCTCCCCCTCAGGCCTGGATCCCATTTGGACAGAGCTGTGTGGTCTGAGGGGGAGGGCAGAGGTTCTCTGGGGGTGTGGTGGCTGCCGTTGTGCATCGCTGAGTGGATTTTGGCGTATAAGTGCCAGAGTAAGCAGCGCTGTGGGGCAGCAGCACATGAGCCACCTGAGGAATTCAGCAGGTAGCTGCAGAGGCTTCCAGTGTGGATGTGGATGTCCCAGCAGGAGCCTACACTCATCTTCTGTGATGGATGGAGCTGGACATCTGGGCTACAATCTGACTGTGCTCCAGGAGATCTGAGGTGTCCTCCTCTCAATCAGCTGCTGGATTCTTAAGGTAAATCAGCACTAACTGACAGCAGCACCACCGATGGACCTGTCTACAGTCTGTTCAGCTCCATCACCTCTCTCCTTTTCACTTACTCACAAGAGTGTGTGCTCATTCCCCAGCCGGCCAGGCTGCACACTGGTGCTACTGTGTGGAGCCCACAGTGACCCACAGCTGCCCCCAGAGCCTGGGCCGCTCTCACTGCAGCATTCTGAGGAGGAGAGGCCTCCTCAGAAGATCCAGCTCCTCTGAGAGGCCTCCTCAGAAGATTCAGTTCTGAGAGGCCTCCTCAGAAGATCCAGCTCCTCTGAGAGGCCTCCTCAGATGATCCAGCTCCTCTGAGAGGCCTCCTCAGATGATCCAGCTCCTCTGAGAGGCCTACTCAGATGATCCAGCTCCTCTGAGAGGCCTCCTCAGATGATCCAGCTCCTCTGAGAGGCCTACTCAGATGATGACTGATGTGATAACAAAAGCCACAGTGACAAAGCTGCAGTCACCATCTTCTCAAAAGCTTCTGTGTGTTTGACAGGCGTGTCCGGGGTTCTTCATCATCACCATCATGAGGAGCTCTCATCCTTCAGCACACTGGGTCAGAGCAGCAAGTCTGCTGTTGTGTTTGAGCCAGGCTGTCCTGGCCACCACCCTGAACAGCTCCACCCCTCTGGACTCCATCCTGGACAAGTACTGGGACAAGGGGGACGACTGGTGGCAGGCCCGGCCAAGAGGGAGGAGGGCCATCAGCGAGGGGGACATGCACCTCATCCTGGACCTTCACAACAAGCTCCGAGGTCAGGTCCACCCTCCTGCATCCAACATGGAGCACATGGTGAGTGGACCTGAAGAGCATGCCAAGAGTGGTTTTAGAACCAGTGAAACCAGTAACCAGTCACCAGTAGGTGGGACTGCAGAACAGAACAGATGTGACCTGATGACATGTCATAGTGAAGACCCTTAGGACAGAGGTGTTCGGCTGGAGTAAAGCTGAGTCAGATTGAAGCAAATGGAGAAAAGAACCCATCGCTGGTGAGCTCCAGCAGCTGTGGGCCCAGTGATCTTCTCCAGATGTGCACCAGAACCAATCTGACTCTGGACTGGACCAGAAGAGGGCTAGTTCCTGATGCTCAGCCCCTCAGGGATCTTCTCAGGCTTCATTCCTACTCACATCTTCCCAAACTATGGTCACAGCCTGGTTCCTCAGGAGTTCAGGAGCCTGGACAGTTGGTCCTACAGCCCCAACCATCACACTCAGACTGGAAGCTGCACTGCCCCCTACTGGCCAGGCATGTTCAGTTAGAGGAGACGTGCGTATCCTGGTGTCAGGATGAGGAACGTGATGAAGATGATGATGAATATGATGATGGTGATGATGATGATGATGGTGATGATGGTGATGATGATAATGATGAAGATGATGGTGATGATGGTGATGTGATAATGATGATGATGATGATGATGGTGGTGATGAAGAAGAAGAAGATGATGGTGATGGTGATGATGATGTGATGATGATGATGGTGGTGATGAGGATGATGATGATGATGGTGATGATGATGGTGATGATGATGGTGCTGATGAGGATGATGATGATGGTGATGGTGATGGTGATGGTGATGGTGATGGTGATGGTGATGATGATGGTGATGATGATGATGATGATGATGGTGGTGATGATGGTGGTGATGATGTGATGATGATGGTAATGATGATGCTGGTGGTGATGGTGATGATGATGATGATGATGATGATGGTGGTGATAATGGTGATGATGATGAAGAAGAAGATGATGTGATGATGGTGATGATGATGATGGTGATGATGATAATGGTGATGATAATGGTGATGATGATGAAGAAGAAGATGATGGTGATGATGATGATGATGATGAAGAAAATGATGGTGATGATGATGAGGGTGATGATGATGATGATGGTGATGATGATGATGATGGTGAGGGTGATGGTGATGATGATGATGGTGATGATGATGATGATGATGATGATGATGGTGACGATGATGGTGATGATGATGGTGACGATGATGATGATGATGATGATGATGGTGACGATGATGGTGATGATGATGAAGAAGATGATGGCGATGATGTTTATGATGTAGTAGTAAATAGTACTTCTACTACTACTACTACTAATAATAATAATAACAAGAAGAAGAACCTGGAGGAACCACACATGAGAGCATGGAGAACCTGGAGAGAACCACACAGGAGAATATGGAGCCTCCACACAGAGAGACCCGCTCTCCATCAACAGGGATTAGAACCTGAGACCTTCTGAGAGGGGACGGTGATGACCACCACAACACTGTGCCTCCCTAATACTACTACCACTTCTACTTCTACTACTACTACTACTACTACTACTACTACTACTAATACAATTATTATAATATTTAAGCAGAAATGTGTGTGTGTGTGTGTGTGTGTCTGTGTGTGCAGGTATGGGACTATGACCTGGAGAGGAGTGCAGAGCAGTGGGCATACAGCTGTCGGTGGGAACATGGGCCGAGCCACATGCTGACCCAGATGGGTCAGAACCTGGGGGCCCACTGGGGCCGGTTCGTATCCCTGTGTGTGTGTGTGTGTGTGTGTGTGTGTGTGGAGCCACGTCGACAGTCATGTGATGTGTTTAGGGACCGCCCCCCCACGTTCCACGTGCAGGCCTGGTACAATGAGGTGAGGTTCTACAGCTACCCGTACTCCCAGGAGTGCACCCCTCACTGCCCCTTCAGGTGCTCCGGGCCGGTGTGCACACACTACACCCAGGTGAGTGGGGGGGCCTGCGCCGTCTGTACTGGTCATACTGGTGTTGTGACCCCCGCCCCTGAAGCTCTGGGTGGTGACTCCTTCAGCTGGTGTGGGCCACGAGCAGTCGCATCGGCTGTGCCATCAATGTGTGCTACAACATGAACGTGTGGGGGATGATCTGGGCCAAGGCCGTCTACCTGGTGTGCAACTACTCCCCCCCGTACGTCCCCCCAGCCCCCCGGCCTCGTTTCTATCATCACAGACACATGAACAGAGACATCTGAAACACACTTACCCTCTGCTTCTGTTTCAGGGGCAACTGGTGGGGCCACGCCCCCTACAAATACGGAGCTCCCTGCTCCGCTTGTCCAGCCAGCTATGCTGGAGGCTGCAGGGACAACCTGTGCTACCGAGGTACTGATGGTCACCGTGGGTTACGTCAACACCTCAACGGCTCTTCAGTTATTTTACTATGAGAGGAAGCTACAATGGGGTGCTGAGCTGAGCTCCATCACAGTATGGCTGATTACAGATGGTGGCGTCGATGTCCGTCCAGCTCCTGAGACGGAGGAGACCAACGACATCGAAGCAGAACCAGCAAGAGACAGAGAGCCTCGACCCAGAGCCCAGAGTCCAAACACTCCCCCCAGTGGGAACCCAGAGAGGAACCAGGTTGTCAGCATGGAGCAGATGAGTAAGGAGCAGTGTGTGTGTGTGTGTGTGTGTGTGAAGGTATGTGAAGTGTGTGTGTGTGTGTGTGTGTGTGTGTGTGAAGGTATGTGAAGGTGTGTGTGTGTGTGTGTGAAGGGTGTGTGTGTGTGTGAAAGTATGTGTGTGTGAAGGTGTGTGAAGATGCGTGAAGGTGTGTGAAGGTGTGTGTGTGTGTGTGTGTGAAGGTATGTGTGTGTGAAGTTGCGTGAAGGTGTGTGAAGGTGCGTGAAGGTTTGTGAAGGTGCGTGAAGGTGCGTGAAGGTTTGTGAAGGTGCGTGAAGGTGCGTGAAGGTATGTGAAGGTGTGTGAAGGTGTGTGTGTGTGTGTGAAGGTATGTGAAGGTGCGTGAAGGTGCGTGAAGGTATGTGAAGGTGCGTGAAGGTGTGTGAAGGTATGTGAAGGTGCGTGAAGGTATGTGAAGGTGTGTGAAGGTGTGTGAAGGTTTGTGAAGGTGCGTGAAGGTGTGTGAAGGTTTGTGAAGGTGCATGAAGGTGTGTGAAGGTTTGTGAAGGTGCGTGAAGGTGCGTGAAGGTGCGTGAAGATGCGTGAAGGTGTGTGAAGATGCGTGAAGGTGTGTGTGTGTAAAGGTATGTGTGTGTGAAGGTGCGTGAAGGTGCGTGAATGTGCGTGAAGGTGCGTGAAGGTTCGTGAAGGTTCGTGAAGGTGCGTGAAGATGCGTGAAGGTGTGTGAAGATGCGTGAAGGTGTGTGTGTGTGTGTGTAAAGGTATGTGTGTGTGAAGGTGCGTGAATGTGCGTGAAGGTGCGTGAAGGTGAGTGAAGGTGAGTGAAGGTGCGTGAAGATGCGAGAAGGTGTGTGAAGGTGAGTGAAGGTGTGTGTGTGTGTGTGAAGGTATGTGTGTGTGAAGGTGCGTGAAGGTGCGTGAAGGTGCGTGAAGGTGCGTGAAGGTGAGTGAAGGTGAGTGAAGGTGCGTGAAGATGCGAGAAGGTGTGTGAAGGTGAGTGAAGGTGTGTGTGTGTGAAGGTATGTGTGTGTGAAGGTGAGTGAAGGTGCTCACTAACCCTAACCCTAACCTGTCTGCTTCTGTAGGTCAGCAGGTCGACTGTGACACCAAGCTGAGAGATCAGTGCAAAGGAACAAGCTGTAACAGGTGAGGTCAGGACCCCCCCCAGGAGGCCATGCTGCATTCTGCTGCTCTCTCATAGATATGAATGTTTACCTGGATGCCTGGAAAAGCCTGGAAAAGTGATTGGAACGGGTTTTTACGACATGGTAAATAGCCACCGCAGCAGTACAGAATTATCACAATGAAGACGCCCAGCGACCCAGCGTCCCCTCTGGCCTGCAGCAGTCCAGCGTGTGTGGAGCCGCTTTACACTCGGGGGTCATCGACAACGACGGAGGGTGGCTGGATGTGACCCGCCTGGGCAGAAAGCAGCATTTTGTCAAGTCCTACAGCAACGGGATTCAGTCGGTTGGGTGAGCATGATTCTGCTTTTGCTCTTTTTGAATGAGAAATGTTGTCAGCCAACCTTCGTGCACCAACAGGAAAAACAGGAGCGCCAATTCCTTTAAAGTGTCTTCTGTTCCTGGTGAGACATGTTCCTGTCAGCACATCTACACTGTCTGTGCACACACCCTTCTCACCTTGATGTCTTTGATCCAGTCAAGGGAATCAGCTGTGACACCACGGTGGCTCTTTTCTGTCCCTTCAGGAAGCCCGTTGGACACTGTCCCAGGTGAGTTTGGTCCTCGGCCCTTCGTCCCCACCACGTCCTCTGATCTGATCATACTGGGAAATTAAGTAGTTAAAAATAAAAGATGAGCCACGAGCCCTTACCAAATGTTGGAAAGGTCTGCACCCACCCACACGGTCGGTGAATGCACATACAGGAGGCCTTCCTGTTTCACCTGAGTTTAGTGTGGCCACGCCCTCCCATCACCAGAACCACATGAGCGTTGGAGCAGACAGGTCTCCAGGCCCGTCACCTCTTTCAAACCCATTTTAGTCAAATTAGTCTTTTAACAAAGCATCAAAGCATTGTCCAGTGAGGGACACTCAAGCCTCCCGGGATGTGAGACTACATGAGTAAAAGTACTACTTCAAAGTCCTAAAGTACCTGGTAGCAGAGCAGAGCTGGGGAGAGAGCGAGAGGATGGAGGAGGAGCTCAGGTCTCTGAGAGAGACGTGTCTTCAGGAACTTTCTGAAGGAAGAAAGGGTCCTCCTGCTGGAGGTCCTTCCACCCATGTGGTGCTAGAGGACAGACTGTGAGACAGCAGTGTTGTCCAGGTAGACAACAACCATGCAGGTAGACAACAGCCACTCAAGTAGACAACAACCACTCAGGTAGACAACAACCACACAGGTAGACAACAACCACACAGGTAGACAACCACACAGGTAGACAACAACCACACAGGTAGACTGCAACCACACAGGTAGACAACAACCACACAGGTAGACAACAACCACACAGGTAGACAGCAACCACTCAGGTAGACAACAACCACACAGGTAGACTACAACCACACAGGTAGACACACACAGGTAGACAACAACCACACAGGTAGACTGCAACCACACAGGTAGACAACAACCACACAGGTAGACTGCAACCACACAGGTAGACTGCAACCACTCAGGTAGACAACAACCACACAGGTAGACAACAATCACACAGGTAGACTGCAACCACACAGGTAGACAACAACCACACAGGTAGACTGCAACCACACAGGTAGACAACAATCACACAGGTAGACAACAACCACACAGGTAGACAACAACCACACAGGTAGACAGCAACCACTCAGGTAGACAACAACCACACAGGTAGACTACAACCACACAGGTAGACAACCACACAGGTAGACAACAACCACACAGGTAGACTGCAACCACACAGGTAGACTGCAACCACACAGGTAGACAACAACCACACAGGTAGACTACAACCACACAGGTAGACAACAACCACACAGGTAGACTGCAACCACACAGGTAGACTGCAACCACTCAGGTAGACAACAACCACACAGGTAGACAACAACCACACAGGTAGACTGCAACCACGCAGGTAGACAACAACCACACAGGTAGACAACAACCACACAGGTAGACTGCAACCACACAGGTAGACAACAATCACACAGGTAGACAACAACCACACAGGTAGACAACAACCACACAGGTAGACTGCAACCACACAGGTAGACAACAACCACACAGGTAGACAACAACCACACAGGTAGACAGCAACCACACAGGTAGACAACAACCACACAGGTAAACAGCGTGGTTTTTATTTCAGAGTGCCTTTCAAGATACCCAAGGACAGGTAAGCACAGTGGCAAGGAAAAACTCCCTTTTAACAGGAAGAAACCTTGAGCAGGACCCGGCTTACAAGGAGGAACCATCCTGCTGGTAGTCAGCCGGGTAGAAGAGTAGAAGAAGAAGGAGACAGGAGAGAAAATGAAAGAGAGAGAGAGAGAATAGTGCAGTCTATTAGATAGAAACATACATACATACCTACATAAAATCAACAAGCAGCATGTAATCATAAACATAAACAATTAAGGGTGGTGCAGTGAGTAAGCCAGATGAAAAAGGTGTGTTTTGAGTTTTGATTTAAATACGGGGAGAGTGTCGTGTTTTGAATGTCTGGGGGTAAGGAGTTCCAGAGGTGAGGAGCGGAGCCACTGAAAGCTCTGGTCCTGAGGCGGGCAGGGGGCACAGTGAGGCTGGGGGAGGAGGAGGATCTGAGGGGGCGTGTTGACATGGCGATGTGGAGGTCAGACAGGTAAGGAGGGGCAAGTTTGTGGATGGCTCTGAAGGTGAGTAGAAGGATTTTGTACTGGATCTGGAAAGTGATGGGAAGCCAGTGGAGTTGTTGTAGGATGGGGGTGATGTGGTGGGAAGATGGGGTTCTGGTGATGATGTGGGCAGCTAAATTTTGGACCAGTTGTAGCTTGTGTAGAGATTTTTGAGGGAGACCGAAGAGGAGGGAGTTACAGTAATCTAAACGTGAGGTGATGAGACTATGGACGAGGATGGAGGTGGTGTTGGGGGAGAGGGAGGGACGGAGACAACAACCACACAGGTAAAAATCATAAAAGGTAGACAACCACACACACCTTCCCACCATATAATAGTTGTCTGTGAAGGAATAATTCCTCTGTGTTTGTGTTTTGGTACTGATCAGGTGTCCTGAACGTCTCCTCAACATATATTTATATATAATATTAATGTACTATTATATAAACAAACAATAAACCTCCATCAGACTGATGGAGTGACACTCAGACAGGTTTTGAGTGTTCCCCTCTTAACTCGCCCTCTTGTCTTACTGCTGAAATCCCGACTGTCTTCTCTACGAGGTGACGAGAACGAGCTCTTTCATCACATCCATAGGTTGTTCTGTCCCAGGAACTGTCTTCACCACAGTCGAGCTCGAGTCATCGGAACCAAATACTACTCAGACGTATGTGGCCGGACAGATCTCCCCTCATGCTTGAGCAGTTGTAGGTCTTATCATGTGCATGTAAACGTGTCTGGTCCAGAAGTCCAGTATCTGCCGAGCAGCGGTCCACGCTGGCGTGATCCAGAACGAGTCAGGAGGATACGTGGATGTGATGCCTGTGGACAGGAAGAACCAGTATAGCGGCAGCTCCCAGAATGGCATCACCTCAGAGAGGTATGGCCTCAGACGTCCTGGTGGTGGGTCAGAGAGTCAAAAGGAAACCAAGCTTTCATGAAGGAACCAGGTTTATTGTTCTCCTCTCAGAAGTCATGACTGTTATCATTTAAAATTCGTCCTGATCTTCAGGGAAACTAAAGCTGCTGTTAAAATAGCAGAACTGCTTTAGCATCCAGGCTCCTGCAATACCTGACGCTGGTGCCGTTGTCCTTCAGACAACCAAAGCTCTGCTGCTGACAGCTCCATGGTGGCCTGCAGATGGTCCAGTCTGCTCTTGGGCCGGTTCTTCTGGTGGTTGGGAGGGGTCTCTCATGCTGCAGCAGCATGTTATCACTCACCTTTGGTTGCTGCATCATGACTCCTGCAGAACTTTGAGGGGTGCTGGTTCTCCAGGGTGGACCTCATAGTAACGCCCGAGTTCTTCACTCCTCTATTTCAGCTCACGAAACCCAAGTGGTGGAAAAGCCTTCAGAGTGTTTGCAGTTATCTGAAGATATTTGAAGAGCAGGCTCCTGGTGGTTCTGGTGGGTCTGCAGCTGAGAGGAGGAAGCTCACTGGATGAAGATATTCCATATCTGGCTGGTGTTTGACCATAATAATCACATGAACCCTCTCAGACGTCACATCATGCTTGTGCACTCACACTCACCCCATCATTTCACCACCATTTAGACGCATTACAACATTCCGTAAAAGTGAGTCATTTACTAACGAAACACATCCTAATGTTAATTATGGTGAAAGTCAGTCACTGTAATCCCATAAATCTCATGATTTCCACCCAGAGGAGAGCAGGAAACACATGGTTAGGGAATCTGATCTGATCAGAGATACAACTAACTCACCAGCCAAACCCTGTAGCGTGTTTCAACAGATGTCTGGGATCACGTGTGTTCCTTGGCGTGTTGAAGGTGATGCAGCAGCATGGCTGTCCTGTCCAGACTCTACGTAATGATGCTGTAACGACATGGGCCAGTGTGTCATCGTGTCATAATCATGCTGTGTGTCACACCCTTTTAATGTTTTCTGGATACTTGGTTTTCTGTCATCTGTAAATAGTCACTATGTCAAATATGTTCTGCTACATTTCCAGCTGTTGTTTCCAGATTTATCTGTGGATCCTGGCAGGCCAGGAATGCCTGTTTGTAATAAAACACTTGAATGGAGTCAAACCTCGGATGCATTTTTACTTGTGTGTTAGTGTAGTATAAGTATAGTATAGTGCTAGTGAAGTATAAATGTAGTATAGTGCTAGTGAAGTATAAGTGTAGTATAGTGCTAGTGAAGTATAAGTGTAGTATAGTGCTAGTGAAGTATAAGTGTAGTATAGTGCTAGTGGAGTATAAGTATAGTATAGTGCTAGTGGAGCATAAGTATAGTATAGTGCTAGTATATTATAGATATAGTATAGTGCTAGTGTAGTATAAATATAGTATAGTATTAATGAAGTATAAGTATAGTATAGTGCTAGTGTAGTATAAATATAGTATAGTGCTAGTGAAGTATAAATATAGTATAGTGTAGTATAAGTATAAGTATAGTATAGTTCTAGTGGAGTATAAGTATAGTATAGTGCTAGTGGAGTATAAGTATAGTATAGTGCTAGTGGAGTATAAGTATAGTATAGTGCTAGTGTAGTATAAGTATAGTACAGTGCTAGTGTAGTATAAGTATAGTACAATGCTAGTGGAGTATAAGTAAAGTATAGTGCTAGTGTAGTATAAATAGTGCTAGTGAAGTATAAGTATAGTATAGTGCTAGTGGAGTATAAGTATAGTATTGTGCTAGTATAGTATAAATATAGTACAGTGTTAATGAAGTATAAGTATAGTATAGTGCTAGTGGAGTATAAGTATAGTATAGTGCTAGTGTAGTATAAATATACTATAGTGCTAGTGAAGTATAAGTATAGTATAGTGCTAGTATAGTATAGATATAGTATAGTGCTAGTGTAGTATAAATATAGTATAGTATTAATGAAGTATAAGTATAGTATAGTGCTAGTGTAGTATAAATATAGTATAGTGCTAGTGAAGTATAAATATAGTATAGTGCTAGTGTAGTATAAGTATAGTATAGTTCTTGTGGAGTATAAGTATAGTATAGTGCTAGTGGAGTATAAGTATAGTATAGTGCTAGTGTAGTATAAATATAGTATAGTGCTAGTGAAGTATAAGTATAGTATAGTGCTAGTATAGTATAGATATAGTATAGTGCTAGTGTAGTATAAATATAAGTATGGTATAGTGCTAGTGGAGTATAAATATAGTATAGTGCTAGTGAAGTAGAAATATAGTACAGTGCTTGCGGAGTATAAGTATAGTATAGTGCTAGTGAAGTATAAGTATAGTATATTGCTAGTGGAGTATAAGTATAGTATTGTGCTAGTGTAGTATAAATATAGTACAGTGTTAATGAAGTATAAGTATAGTATAGTGCTAGTGGAGTACAAGTATAGTATAGTGCTAGTGTAGTATAAATATAGTATAGTGGTAGTGGAGTATAAGTATAGTATAGTGCTAGTGTAGTAGAAATATAGTATAGTGCTAGTGAAGTACAAGTATAGTATAGTGCTAGTGTAGTATAAGTATAGTATAGTGCTAGTGTTGTATAGATATAGTATAGTGCTAGTGTAGTATAAATATAGTATAGTATTAATGAAGTATAAGTATAGTACAGTGCTAGTGTAGTATAAGTATAGTATAGTTCTAGTGTAGTATAAGTATAGTATAGTGCTAGTGTAGTATAAATATAGTACAGTGTTGATGAAGTATAAGTATAGTATAGTGCTAGTGGAGTATAAGTATAGTATAGTGCTAGTGTAGTATAAATATAGTATAGTGCTAGTGTAGTATAAGTATAGTATAGTGCTAGTGTTGTATAGATATAGTATAGTGCTAGTGTAGTATAAATATAGTATAGTATTAATGAAGTATAAGTATAGTACAGTGCTAGTGTAGTATAAGTATAGTATAGTTCTAGTGTAGTATAAGTATAGTATAGTGCTAGTGTAGTATAAATATAGTACAGTGTTGATGAAGTATAAGTATAGTATAGTGCTAGTGGAGTATAAGGATAGTATAGTGCTAGTGGAGTATAAGTATAGTATAGTGCTAGTGTAGCATAAGTATAGTATAGTGCTAGTGAAGTATAAGTATAGTATAGTGCTAGTATAGTATAGATATAGCATAGTGCTAGTGTAGTATATCGTATAGTGCTAATGAAGTATTAGTATAGTATTGTGCTAGTGTAGTAGAAATATAGTATAGTGCTAGTGAAGTACAACTATAGTATAGTGCTAGTGTAGTATAGATATAGTATAGTGCTAGTGTAGTATAAATATAGTATAGTATTAATGAAGTATAAGTATAGTACAGTGCTAGTGTAGTATAAGTATAGTGCTAGTGTAGTATAAATATAGTACAGTGTTGATGAAGTATAAGTATAGTATAGTGCTAGTGGAGTATAAGTATAGTATAGTGCTAGTGTAGTAGAAATATAGTATAGTGCTAGTGAAGTATAAGTATAGTATAGTGCTAGTGTAGTATAGATATAGTATAGTGCTAGTGTAGTATAAGTATAGTACAGTGCTAGTGTAGTATAAGTATAGTATAGTGGTGTGTATACGCTCATTCTTTTAGGCGGAGAGCGACCGCAGCATTTCCATGAGTGTCCAGGCCCCCTCAGGAATCAGGAGGGTGGAGAGCTCAGACGAAGTCAGAACCTGCTGGTTTCAGGAGCAGGAAGGAGATGTTATCTGCTTGATGTTCTCCAGGTGAGGGGAGAGGGGATTTACTGCTTGGTTCAGCGTGGTTGGCATTTTAGAGAAGGTTAATCATAAAAAACACATCAAGCAGGGCTGAGGCTGAGGACGGAGCTGTGATAATCATGTCATCTACACGCTTCATGTGTGCTCGGGGTGGATGTGAGTGTGCAGCAGAAGAGGAAGGCTGAGTGAGCACGTTCCCTCAACATATCTGCTGACAGATGTGCAATCGAATCTCTTCCCTGGCTTTGGTTTCCTAGAGATAACAAGCATCAGGGTGCTGCAAGAATTCACAGGAGCCTGTCAGAGAAGACGACTGAGCTCAGGCCTTAAAGCCAGCAGAACAGAACTGGAGCAGAACAGCCCCTGGAGGAGGCATGATGTTGGGCAGGCCTCGGTGGAATGACCTTGGAGCCCTGCAGGTCCAACCTGAAGGGGCAGAGTTAACGTGGGGAGTCCCTCAGGGATCCGTCCTTGGGCTCCGTTTGTTCAGCCTGAGTTTACAGAATGTTAATGCTCATTGTAGCACTTTCTCCACATGAGCTAACCTCGGAGCTTCTTTAGGGCCGTATGACTTCACCATGGCCTTCTGGGGGCGGAGCTGGCACACCTCGGCCCCACCGAGGAGCAGAGGAGCCTGTCACGTTCTCCACCCCCCAACAGGTGAGGTTTACTTCAATATGAATAGATACAATGAGGAATGAAGGTAATTGAGAAGGTGGAGGCTGAAGCTCAGCTTTGTGAACCTTTGTGAACAAAAATGAAAAAAAGAGACAAGAAGACAAAAAGAGTTACACCATCGGTCTTCAGAACAAACAGGCTTTCATATATCATCTGTACTATTTTAGTACTTTAGTTTAAAACTTTTTTTTAAATGAGGAAATTGAGCAACACATTTTTGATTGATCATCACATCTATTGCACAGATCATCACATCTATCCCATCAAGCTCCTCCCCAGCTGCTCATGTCTTCGGACTGTGGAAGGAAGCTGGAGAACCTGGAACCACACAGGAGAACATAGAGAACCTGGAGAGAACCACACAGGAGAACATGGAGAGAACCATACAGGAGAACATGGAGAACCTGGAGAGAACCACACAGGAGAACATGGAGAACCTGGAGAGAACCACACAGGAGAACATGGAGAACCTGGAGAGAACCATACAGGAGAACATGGAGAACCTGGAGAGAACCACACTGGAGAACATGGAGAACCTGAAGAGAACCACACAGGATAACATGGAGAACCTGGAGGAACCACACAGGAGAACATGGAGAACCTGGAGAGAACCACAGAGGAAAACCTGGAGGAACCACAGAGGAGAATATGGAGAACTTGGAGAGAACCACACAGGACAACATAGGGAACCTGGAGGAACCACACAGGAGAACACGGAGAACCTGGAGGAACCACACAGGAAAACATGGAGAACCTGGAGGAACCACATAGGAGAACATGGAGGAGCCACACAGGAGAATATGGAGAACTTGGACAGGAGCACACAGGAGAACATGGAGAACCTGGAGGAACCACACAGGAGAACATGGAGCCTCCATTCAGAGAGACCTAGCCTCCATCAACAGGGATTAGAACCTGAGACCTTCTGAGGGGGGAAGGTGATGACCACCACAACACTGCTGCGCACTAAATAAAACAAAGAGGATATTCAAATTTACAAGAGTGCTTTGTTGTTTTTTTAATATTTAATATGTTTATAATTCTTATGGCTGTAGCAACGAAAAATAAAATGAGTGTTGTTTTTCTATGTTAGCCCATATTTCACACTCATAGAAGAACAATAAAGTGCCTGTAATGACGTCTGCTTCAGCATATTCCTGGTTTTATTGAAATATACAGTACGTAGGTTACTTTTGACATTTTCTCTCACTCATTATTAAGATGTCGATTCCAACCTGTCAATACAATTGACTGTGCTTTTAGGCAGTTTTTTATTGGTTTGTTAGAAGCTTTGTTTAGTTTAGACTCAGTGATAACTCACGTCAAACGGGTCTTTGCGTCTATTTCCTTCATTTTTGCCTGTTTCAATCAATCAATCAATCAATCAATCAAATCAATCTTTATTTATACAGCATCTTATACAATCAAACTAGTTTCAAGGCCTTTCCAGAATCCCAGGACCTAACCCCAGACAAGCAACAGTGGCAAGGAAAAACTCCCCTTTAACAGGAAGAAACCTTGAGCAGGACCAGGCTCATGTAGGGGGACCCTCCTGATGATGGCCAGATGGGTAGAGAGAGAGGAGAGGAGAGGAGAAGAAGAAGGAGAGGAGAGGAGAGAAGACAAGACGAGAGGAGAAGAAGAAGGAGACGAGAGGAGAGGAGAGGAAGAAGGAGAGGAGAGGAGAGGAAGAAGAGGGAGAGGAGAGGAGAGGAGAGGAGAGGAGAGGAGAGGAGAGGCACAGAACACAGAAAACATACACAAAGATACAAAAATACACTATACAACAGGTCAGTGGGCCAGATGTCGTCATGCAGCTCCGAAGGCGGCGATACCTTTAAATAAATAAATAGGGGGGGGGCAGAAAAACTACACAGGAATCTGCATAACTAGTCTGCTTGATGAGGAGGAGGAGAGGAGAGGAGAGGAGAGGAGAGGAGAGGAGAGGAAAGGAGAGGAGAGGAGAGGAGAGGAGAGGAGAGGAGAGGAGAGGAGAGGAAAGGAGAGGAGAGGAGAGGAGAGGAGAGGAGAGGAGAGGAGAGGAGAGGAAAGGAGAGGAGAGGAGAGGAGAGGAGAGGAGAGGAGAGGAGAGGAGAGGAGAGGGAGAGGAGAGGAGAGGAGAGGAAACCATGACCAGTGGGGTGACAGAGGCCTGTCAGGTGATCATGTTTCTGGACCCTCAGCCTCGGCCTATAGCAGCATAACTAGTATCTTAACCTAGTGATCCTATAGCAGCATAACTAGTATCTTAACCTAGTGATCCTATAGCAGCATAACTAGTATCTTAACCTAGTGATCCTATAGCAGCATAACTAGTATCTTAACCTAGTGATCCTATAGCAGCATAACTAGTATCTTAACCTAGTGATCCTATAGCAGCATAACTAGTATCTTAACCTAGTGATCCTATAGCAGCATAACTAGTATCTTAACCTAGTGATCCTATAGCAGCATAACTAGTATCTTAACCTGGTGATCCTATAGCAGCATAACTAGTATCTTAACCTAGTGATTAGACGACCCCCTAAGTATGATCATTAGTCTGTCTATGATAGTAACTGAACTACAAGGTTAGTAACAATAAGCTTTATCAAAGAGGTAGGTTTTAAGTCTGGTCTAGAAAGTAGAGATGGAGTCAGCCTCCCGTACCAGGACAGGGAGCTGGTTAGGGTTAGGGTTAGGGTTAGGTTTTAAAAATGATTCTGAATTTAATGGGCAGCCAATGAAGAGATGCCAGTACAGGAGTTATGTGATCTCTTTGGTCAATACCTGTCAGAACTCTGGCTGCAGCATTTTGGATCACCTGGAGGCTTCTTAAAGAGTTGTTTGGGCACCCTGATAGTAAAGAATTACAATAGTCCAGCCTGGAAGTAACAAAAGCATGGACTAACTTTTCAGCATCATGCTGCAACACTTCCTGATCTTTGTGATGTTCCTCAGGTGAACAAAGGCACTTCTAGAGACTAATTTGATGTGTGAGTTAAAGGAGAGGTTCTGATCAAAAGTTACTCCTAGATTCCTCACAGACAGACTAGATTCTAAGGAGATACCATCTAGAGTGATAATGTGATCTAACCAATCCCTGAGAGGTTCAGGACCAAACACCATGACCTCAGTTTTTCCTGGGTTGAGGAGGAGGACATTTGAAGACATCCAGGACTTTATGTCCTTAAGACAGGTCTGGAGCTTCACTAACTTCTCTGTCTCTTCTGGTTTCATGGATAAATAAAGCTGGGTGTCATCAGCATAACAATGAAAATGTATCCCATGCTGCTGAATAATGTTCCCTAAGGGAAGCATGTACAGGGTGAAGAGGATTGGTCCAAGTACAGAACCTTGAGGGACTCCATGGTTAACCCTACTGTATGAAGAGGGAACACCATGGACAAGAGCAAACTGGTATCTACCTAGCTGCCTGTGCTTTTGCTGTCCACTGAGAGGACAGCACTGAGAGGACACTGCTGACTGGACACCACTGAGTGGACACCGCTGAGAGCACTGAGAGGACACCACTAGAGGACACCACTGAGACGACACCAGTGAGAGGACACCGCTGGACTTCTCCTGTGGGTGCTGCTCCAGCTCCATGGAGACCCTGAGGAGGTTCCTCACATCTGCCGTGGTCGCTGCTTTAGGACCTGGAGGAGCCCAGCTGTGGTTGGTGGTCCTGCTGCAGCTGAGTCATCTGGAGAACCATTGTGACTCATCCCTCCCTTCCCTCACAGGAGACCATGTCCCTCTCATCCCTCTTGTCCCTCCCAGGAGACCATGTCCCTCTCATCCCTCCCAGGGGTCCGTGTCCCTCTCATACCTCTTGTCCCTCTCAGACGTGTCCCTCTCGTCCCTCTCATGAGACCGTGTCCCTCTTGTCCCTCTCGTCCCTCCCAGGAGACCGTGTCCCTCCGTGTCCTTTTGGGTCCTGTGAAGCTTCTTGGAACACTTTGTGTGGTCTGAGGTCAGAGGTCAGAGGAGGTTGAGCCTCTCAACATCTGGAGCTTCTTCTACAGCAGCTGAGGCTCAGTCACGTTTCTCCTCCAGCGGACATCGTCTCACCAACTCGTCCTCCTGAAACCCGTCGTTATCCCGCCCAAGGTGAGAGAGCACCAAGGTTCACGACGAAAATACCATGAGGGCTAAAAAAGAAGCTGGGCTCTACCACACACACACACCTCAGTAAATCACACACACACACCCACACCTCAGACACACACACACACAAACCTCAGAGACACACACACACCTCAGTAAATCACACACACACACCCACACCTCAGACACACACACACACAAACCTCAGAGACACACACACACCTCAGCAAAACCAAACACACACTCACACACACCCACACCTCACACACACACACACACACCTCAGAGACACACACACACCTCAGCAAAACCAAACACACACACTCACAACACACACAAATACACACACACACCTCAGCAAAACCTAATGCACACACACATACACTCACACACACAGTCACACACATAGTCACACACACACTCACTCACACACACTCACTCACACACACACTCACACACACACACACACACACACACACACACACACACACACACACACACACACACACACTCAGATTACAGGCTGGGTGTTTCTCCTGTGTTCTGCTGGTGGCCCACTTCTGGCCCCAGTGGGCCAACAGCAGAGGCTGACTGGTTCCCACAGACTCCAGCTGCTCCACCAGTCCTCTGCTGTTGGTCCCACCAACTGAACGTTTCCTCTGAGACAAATATAGTTGTGTGACTGGGCCGGTCCTCCAGCAGCACCACACCACGACCAGGGTCACACCAGTCTGGTCCCTTAGCCACAGAGAGAGAGTGTGTGTGTGTGTGTGTTAGGGTGTGTGTGTGAGTGTTAGGGTGTGTGTGTGTGTGTGCGTGAGAGTGTGTGTGTATAGGTGTGAGTGTGTGTGTGTGAGTGTGAGGGTGTGTGTGTGTGTGAGAGGGTGTGTATGTGTGTGTGTGTCAATCTTTATCAATCAATCTTTATTTATATCACGTCTTATACAATCAAAATAGTTTCAAGGCTCTTTCCAGAATCCCAGGACCTAACCCCAGACAAACAACAGTGGCAAGGAAACACTCCCCTTTAACAGGAAGAAACCTTGAGCAGGACCAGGCTCATGTAGGGGGACCTTCCTGATGATGGACAGATGGGTAGAGAGAGAGGAGAGGAGAGAGAGAGGAGACGAGACAAGAGGAGAAGAAGAAGGAGACGAGAGGAGAGGAGAGGAGAGGAAGAAGGAGAGGAGAGGAGAGGAAGAAGAGGGAGAGGAGAGGAGAGGAGAGGAGAGGAGAGGAGAGGAGAGGAGAGGAGAGGAGAGGAAACCAAACCATGACCAGTGTGGTGACAGAGGCCTGTCAGGTGATCATGTTTCTGGACCCTCAGCCTCGGCCTATAGCAGCATAACTAGTATCTTAACCTAGTGATCCTATAGCAGCATAACTAGTATCTTAACCTGGTGATCCTATAGCAGCATAACTAGTATCTTAACCTGGTGATCCTATAGCAGCATAACTAGTATCTTAACCTAGTGATCCTATAGCAGCATAACTAGTATCTTAACCTGGTGATCCTATAGCAGCATAACTAGTATCTTAACCTAGTGATCCTATAGCAGCATAACTAGTATCTTAACCTAGTGATCCTATAGCAGCATAACTAGTATCTTAACCTAGTGATCCTATAGCAGCATAACTAGTATCTTAACCTGGTGATCCTATAGCAGCATAGCTAGTATCTTAACCTAGTGATCCTATAGCAGCATAACTAGTATCTTAACCTAGTGATCCTATAGCAGCATAACTAGTATCTTAACCTGGTGATCCTATAGCAGCATAACTAGTATCTTAACCTAGTGATCCTATAGCAGCATAACTAGTATCTTAACCTAGTGATCCTATAGCAGCATAACTAGTATCTTAACCTAGTGATCCTATAGCAGCATAACTAGTATCTTAACCTAGTGATCCTATAGCAGCATAACTAGTATCTTAACCTGGTGATCCTATAGCAGCATAACTAGTATCTTAACCTAGTGATCCTATAGCAGCATAACTAGTATCTTAACCTAGTGATCCTATAGCAGCATAACTAGTATCTTAACCTGGTGATCCTATAGCAGCATAACTAGTATCTTAACCTAGTGATCCTATAGCAGCATAACTAGTATCTTAACCTAGTGATCCTATAGCAGCATAACTAGTATCTTAACCTAGTGATCCTATAGCAGCATAACTAGTATCTTAACCTAGTGATCCTATAGCAGCATAACTAGTATCTTAACCTAGTGATCCTATAGCAGCATAACTAGTATCTTAACCTAATGTGTGTGAGAGTGTGTGTGTATAGGTGTGTGTGTGTGAGTGTGTGTGTAAGTGTGTGGATAGGTGTGAGCGTGTGTGTGTGAATGTGTGCGTAAGTGTGTGTGTATAGGTGTGAGTGTGTGTGTGAGTGAAAGTGTGTGAGTGTGTGCAGAAACCACCAATACCATCTCCATCATCACTGCTGGGGGGAGCTGGGCCCCAGTAGCCACTGCTGAACCTCCAAACATATGAGAGTCACAGAGACATCAGGAGGACAGCCAAAGCAGCCGGGGAGGAACCTGAGAGACCGGTAGGGTCCAGTAGGGTCCAGTAGGACCCAGTGGGACCCAGTAGGACCCAGTATGATGATGTAAACCCACCATCCTGCATCCCTCTGGTCCACATCTGTTGACATGAGGTGTTACAGACCCTGTAGTGTACTGGTGAAGCTACCTGAAGTGTGTGTGTGAGTGTGTGTGTATGAGTGTGTGCGCGTGTAAATGTGTGTAAGAGTGTGTGTATGTGTATATGAGTGTGTGTGTGAGTGTGTGTATATGAGTGTGTGGGTCAGTAAACAGGTAGCTCCTCAAATAGGACCGTGCTGCGTCACCACTGACCTTTTCACTGTTGACTGAAGGATCTGATTTCACCTCAAACTCTGTTGCTTCTCTTTTCACCGTCACACGAAGGAGAACAACGTGGTGGTGTTGTGAGGACAGCAAAGACCTGAGGACACACACACATCAGCTCTGAGGGACCAGGACGGGAGGAGGGGACACATGCATCAGAGAGATACCAGGGGAGGAGGAGGAGGAGGAGGAGGAGGAGGAGGAGGAGGAGGAAGAGGAGGAGGAGGAGGAGGAGGAGGAGGGATGGAGAAAAGAAAGAACCTTCCCTACCTGGAGGGTCAGCTGGGAATGAGGGATGGAACTACAGCATCATCTACTGGTGGAGGAGAGGAGAGGAGGAGAGGAGAGAGGAGGAGAGGAGAGAGGAGGGGAGGAGAGAAGGAAATGAGGAGGGGAGAGGAGGACAGAGGAGGAGAAAAGAGAGGAAGAGAGGAGGGGAGAGGAGGAAAGGAGAGAGGAGGAGAGGAGAGGAGAGGAGGAGAGGAGAGGAGAGGAGGAGAGGAGAGGAGGGGAGAGAGGAGGGGAGGAAAGAAGGAAATGAGGAGGGGAGAGGAGGACAGAGGAGGAGAAAAGAGAGGAGAGGAGAGGAGAGAAGAGGAGAGGAGAGGAGAGGAGAGGAGAGGAGAGGAGAGGAGAATTTCATTGTTTTCTGTTCCAGTCTTTGTCCTTCCCTCACTCTTTTCTTCCCTCACTCCTCTCCTCCTCCAGTTTCCCCAGGTTCATCCCCCTCTTCCTACCCTCAGGACCGGAGCTGAACTGGTCTGGTCCCAGTGGGCTGCTGATCAGCTCAGGGTGTTTACTGGTGACCATTGTTCCCAGCTCACTGAGGACGCTGCTCCAGATGTTTCCTCTCCAGATGTTTCCTCTGGTCCCTCAAGGTGCCCGGCTGCTCTCCGCTCCTACCCACAATGCACTGGGCCAAAGGTACCGCCCTGTTCTATATATGTGCCCACAGGCCCCGCCCCCTTTTACCTGCAGGAAACAACAGGCAGGAGGAGGAAGGGAGAGGCGAGCAGGACCCGAACCGGGGCCAGACACGACCAGAACCGGGACCACAGAGGACCAGAACCGGGACCGCAGAGGACCCGGAGGACCAGCAGGACCAGCACCGGGGTCCGGGACGACCGTGAGGGACCAGAGAGGACCAGAGAGGACCGGGACGACCTCCAGGACCGGCGGACCAGCAGGACCGGGGGACAGGGGACAGGCGCGACTGTCCGCTGCTGGTGGGCCGATCGGGGACACTGATCCCGGGCTGGACGGCCTCAAACTTCCGCGGCTCTGCTGAGTTCCTGTTCCCGCATTCCAAAGGTGTGAGCGAGACCTGACCGGGGGCGGGGCTAGGGCGGGCTGGGGGCGGGGCTAGGGTGACCCGGGGGCGGGGCCTCTGCAGCGTCACATGGTCCCCAAAGCTGGGCCCCTCGGAACCATAGAGGGGGTCCGGAACTGAGAGGGGGGGAGGCGGGGCCTGAGAGGGGGCCCGGGGACTGAGGGGGGGGTCAGGAACTGAAGAACCAGAGAGGAGGGGGCCAGGAACTAAGAGGAGGGGGCCCGGGGACTGAGGGGGGTCAGGAACTGAAGAACCAGAGAGGAGGGGGCCAGGAACTAAGAGGAGGGGGCCCGGGGCCTGAGAGGGGGGGGGGGTCCAGGGACTGAGACGAGGGGCCCCGGGGCCAGAGCCCCCGCTGTCCCGCCGGTCCTGCATGTGCCGGTCCTGGCCCAGCAGGACTCCTGACCCAACATGCCCATCAACTTCACGGTGGTGCCGGTGGAGGATGAGGAGGAGGACGGCGGCAGCAGCGCAGCCGCGGGCGGAGCCACCAGGGCGGACAGGCCGGCTCCAGAGGAGGGGGGGCGCGGCCCCGCTACAGACTCAGGTACCCCTCACCTACATAAGGGACCAGGGTCAACCTGAACAGGGTGGAACCTTCAGCGTGTGCGCGTGTGTGTGTGTGACTGAGTGTGTGGGTGTATGTGTGAAAGTGTGGGTGTGAGACGTCCTTCACACCACTGATAGAGCATGTAGGCCACACTAGTGTGTATAAACTCACACACACACACTCCGTCTCAAAGGTGCCTCTGCTCTGCTGGTATCAGATATGAGATGACGACACACTGCTGATGAGACAAAATGGAAACTGGTCCGTGTCTTCTGCAGACCAGCATACTGGTACCAGTATCCATACTGGTACCAGTATGCTGGTACCTGTGGTGGTCCCAGTGAAGGGCGGGTGGAGAACCTCCTCCTCCCTCTGGGCTCTGACTGGTTCCCTTTCGTTCCTGTCCTAACCCTTATACCTAACCCTAACCCTATTACCTAACCCTAACCCTAACCCTTATACCTAACCCTAACCCTGATATCTAACCCTAACCCTAACCCTAACCCTAACCCTGACCCTGACCCTTATACCTAACCCTGACCCTTATATCTAACCCTAACCCTGATATCTAACCCTAACCCTAACCCTAACCCTGACCCTGACCCTTATACCTAACCCTGACCCTTATACCTAACCCTAACCCTATACCTGACCCTTCACAACACACAGAAAACCACCCCCAACACCAGAGGAGCAACTTTATAGAAACAGGAAATTCATCAGCAACCCACACAGCAAGCTCTCCTCCCCCTCACTAGGCACATATTCCCTAGCACACAGCAACATCATTTATATCATTACATGCACCACCTGCCACAAACACTACATAGGAGAAACCAAACATGCACTACATAAGGCTCCAACAACACATGCGCAACATCAGGAAGGGGCAACTCACAACACCACTCGTCACCCACTTCCAACACCACTCTCCAGACCACCTCATCATATCAGGCCTCGAGTCCAATGACCACTGGACCACAGGACAGAGGAAGAGAGCAGAGAGGATCTGGATTGCGAGACTAGGGACCATCACACCTAGAGGACTGAACGACGTCCCATAAAAAACCCCCCCATCCATCCATCGGATGACGGTGACAGCCAAGAGACATCCTCGACCCTACAAGCCCAACTACAACAGGGGTCAAGCCCCGGGAGGCACCCCGTACGTCAACTCCCCACAGCATTAAGATACAGCTGGTGCCCCTACCCCAGACAAGTCCATGGGGGCTGTGGCAAGTCCAAGTTATTAGGCCAGTGCACCGTAAGTCCACATGTGACCCCCTGAACCCCAACCCTAACCCAAACCTAACCCTGACCCTGACCCTTATACCTAACCCTGACCCTTATACCTAACCCTAACCCTATACCTGACCCTTATACCTAACCCTTATACCTAACGCTAACCCTGACCCTTATACCTAACCCTAACCCTGATATCTAACCCTAACCCTAACCCTAACCCTGACCCTGACCCTTATACCTAACCCTGACCCTTATATCTAACCCTAACCCTATACCTGACCCTTATACCTAACCCTAACCCTGATATCTAACCCTAACCCTGACCCTTATACCTAACCCTGACCCTTATACCTAACCCTTATACCTAACGCTAACCCTGACCCTTATACCTAACCCTAACCCTATACCTGACCCTTATACCTAACCCTAACCCTGATATCTAACCCTAACCCTGACCCTTATACCTAACCCTGACCCTTATATCTAACCCTAACCCTGACCTTTATACCTAACCCTGACCCTTATATCTAACGCCAACCCTGACCCTTATACCTAACCCTAACCCTATACCTGACCCTTATACCTAACCCTGACCCTGATATCTAACCCTAACCCTGACCCTTATACCTAACCCTGACCCTTATATCTAACCCTAACCCTGACCCTTATACCTAACCCTAAACCTATATCTGACCCTTATACCTAACCCTAACCCTGATATCTAACCCTAACCCTGACCCTTATACCTAACCCTAACCCTAACCCTGATATCTAACCCTAACCCTGACCCTTATACCTAACCCTAACCCTGATATCTAACCCTGACCCTTATACCTAACCCTAACCCTTATACCTAACCCTAACCCTGACCCTTATACCTAACCCTAGGTCTTTTAACTTTTTCTACTCCAGCTTTTGAGGAGTACACTCCTTTTTAGTGTGCCAGATTACTTACCTGATGAAGGCCTAGTATTGGCCGAAACGTCGTTTTGTTTTTTTGTTTTGTTTGGCACACCTTCCTTTGTTGTTTATTTCATTTTTTGGACATTCAATAAATACATTCATAAAAAAACTTACCATGGAGTGGACAGAGGTCCGCTACGGCAAGCGCCGTCAGCGGGCCCGTCCCTTGCCAAGGGACCAGTGGGGTGGGAGGCCTACTGGGTGGACGGAGAGAGCTCCGGTCTCCTCTTACAGGAGGAGACCCATTTTCCCTTCTCCTAACCCTTATATCTAACCCTAAACCTATAGCTGACCTTTATACCTAACCCTGACCCTTATACCAAACCCTAACCCAGTGCTGCCTGTTTCCTTCTGTCCTGGTGTGTGTTTTTCTACACACACAACAAACATCATAAAACCAGATACACACACAGGAGACAGTAGGTAACCCCCAGTCATCCTACCTGGAGAGGCAGGTGGGCTGTGGGCGCGGCCACAGGCCCGTACAGGTGACACAGGTATCACTTTTACCAGAAATTAAAAAAGAGCAGATGTTCCTCAACACCATTACTCAGGATGAGGACGTTCTTAAAGGCATCACCAGGTTGGGTTAGGGTTAGAGGAAGGTCCTCCTTTATTTAAAGGTGTGAATCTTCTGGATCTGTAAAGGCTCTTGAGGCTCCAGGGCTGTTGGGAGGGCTGTTGTCAGGCTGCTTTGAACTGGAACATGAAGGCTGTTAACATGAAGCTGACATGATCCTGACCCTCACATGACCCTGACCCTCACATGACTCTGACCCTCACATGACCCTGACCCCTGGCCCTCACATGACCCTGACCCCTGACCCTCACATGACCCTGACCCTCACATGACCCTGACCCCTGGCCCTCACATGACCCTGACCCCTGACCCTCACATGACCCTGACCCCTGTCCCTCACATGACCCTGACCCTCACATGACCCTGACCCCTGACATGACCCTGAACATGACCCTCACATGAACATGACCCTGACCCTCACATGACCCTGGCCCTCACATGAACATGACCCTGACCCTCACATGACCCTGGCCCTCACATGACCCTGACCCCTGGCCCTCACATGACCCTGGCCCCTGACCCTCACATGACCCTGACCCCTGGCCCTCACATGACCCTGACCCCTGACCCTCACATGACCCTGACCCCTGACATGACCCTGAACCTGACCCTCACATGAACCTGACCCTCACCTTCACCCTCACCCTCACATGACCCTGAACCTGACCCTCACCCTGACCCTCACCTTCACCCTCACCCTGCCCCAGGACCCCCCTGTTACACGTCCAGATGTTTCCATCATGGTCCTGTATCTGCTCTCTCCCAACCTTTTCCCTGTCTGCAGGAGAAGACAATGACAAGGAGTCGAGCCCGTTCCTCAGCTCGGACACAGACCCAGGACACTACTGTGAGGACAGGAACATGGCGCTGTTTGAGGTGAGCTTGACCTTTGGCCTAGGCCCAGGCCTCCGCTGACGCCCTCTGGTGCTCCTTCTGCCCCAGGAGGAGATGGACAGCACCCCCATGGTGTCGTCGCTGCTGCACAAGCTGGCCACCTACACCAACCTGACCCAGGGGGTCCGGGAGCACGAGGAGGCCGAGGATGGGGGCAAGAGGGCCCCTGTCATGGTCTGGACCTCCTCCTGATGACCCAGTACAAACGCAGTCAGCAGTGACTGCTACAATCACCCTGTGTGTGTGTGTGTGTGTGTGTGTGTGTGTGTGTGTGTGTGTGTGTGTGTGTGTGTGTGTGTGTGTGTGTGTGTGTGTGTGCGTCTGCGTCTGCAGGTGCCCCAGATGGGCACTTTCATCGGGGTCTACCTGCCCTGCCTGCAGAACATCCTGGGAGTGATCCTGTTCCTGCGTCTCACCTGGATTGTTGGCTCAGCAGGGATCTTGGGCGCCTTCGCCATCGTCTCCATGTGCTGTATCTGTGTAAGCCCCGCCCCCTTTGGTCTCATGGTCCACATTCTCCTGCTCCTGGAGCACCACCTCATCCATGTGTCTGACCCTGAAGGCTCCACATGTAGTTGTACCTCTGGACCTCTGAGGTGAAGGCTGGTTCAGGGCTGGTTCAGGGATGGTTCAAGGCTGGTTCAGGGCTGGTTCAGGGCTGGTTCAAGGCTGGTTCAGGGCTGGCTCAAGGCTGGTTCAAGGCTGGTTCAGGGCTGGTTCAGGGATGGTTCAGGGCTGGTTCAAGGATGGTTCAAGGATGGTTCAAGGCTGGCTCAGGGCTGGTTCAAGTCTGGTTTAGGGCTGGTTCAAGACTGGTTCAGGGCTGGTTCAGGGCTGGTTCAAGGCTGATTCAAGACTGGTTCAGGGATGGTTCAAGGCTGATTCAAGGCTGGTTCAGGCCTGGTTCAGTTCTGGTTCAAGGCTGGTTCAGAGCTGGTTTAAGGCTTGTTCAGGGTCAGAACAGCCAGAGAACAGGCTGCACAAGGCTTCACCTCTGACTTTTTTACCCATTAACAAGCTCACTTTAATGACTGCAGTCATGATCATGATGATTCTAAAGCTGAGGAGGTGCTGACAGCCCATAATGCTCCTCCCACAGACCTTACTCACAGCCATATCCATGTGCGCCATAGCAACAAACGGCGTGGTCCCAGGTAGGTGCTCTGCAGGTGGCGGTGGTGACAGCATGTGTCTGACCTGAGTTCTGCTCCCAGCTGGAGGCTCCTACTACCTGATCTCCAGGTCTCTGGGTCCAGAGTTCGGGGGGGCCGTGGGACTATGCCTCTACCTTGGGACCACCTTTGCTGGATCCATGTACATTCTGGGGACCATCGAGATTCTGCTGGTGGGTGACCTTGTGGACCAGAGGTAGCTTCTGGTGTGGACTCACTGGGACATGTCTGCTTATCTCCTCCCCCCCAGATCTACATCGTTCCCACAGCGACGCTGTTTAACGAAGGCGACGACGGCGCAGTGATGTCCAACAACATGCGGGTGTATGGCACCTGCTGCCTGCTGCTCATGGCCCTGGTGGTGTTTGTGGGAGTGAGGTGAGCTCAGCACGCATCTCTCAGATCCTCCAGAGGAGCGCACGACCTCCACCTGTCCTCTGTGCAGGTATGTCAACAAACTGGCCCTGGTCTTTCTGGCCTGTGTGGTCCTCTCCATCATGGCCACCTACGCTGGAGTAATCAAGACGCTCATCGAGCCGCCGGACCTGAAGTGAGTGGCCGTCTGGTCGTCCTCAGGGGTCTGGGGTGGTCATCTTCAGGTTTCTGGGGTGGTCTTCTTCTTCTGGGGTGGTGAAGAACGAGACCGTGACCTCTGACCTGTGGGGCGTCTTCTGTGAGGGCCCAGGGCTCAACGCCACCTGTGATGGTTACTTCCTCCTGAACGAGGTGGCGGAGCTGCCTCACAGGTCTGGGGTGTCCTCCTGCCCCTGGGCCTCAAGGTCAGGTCACAGCTGTAGTCATGTTCAATGGTCCGCTGTGACTTGAGGCAAACACCAAAGAAGCCTCAGGCAGGAGGACAGAAGCTGACACTGCTGATTACCTCTAGAAAAACATCACTCTTCATCTTCACTCTTCATCAGTCTTCATCACTCTTTCCTCACTCTCTTCATCACGGTCTTCCTCATTCCCAGAGTCTGCTTGGTGGGAAACAGAACTGTGAGGAATGACCACTTTGAAACATGTGCTAAGAGCCAGCTGGTGAAGAATGAGACCATGACCTCTGACCTGTGGGGCGTCTTCTGTGAGGGCCCAGGGCTCAACGCCACCTGTGACGGTTACTTCCTCCTGAACGAGGTGGCGGAGCTGCAGGCCATCCCGGGGCTGCTGAGTGGAGTGATCAGAGGTGAGAGCCCACGTCTGAGGGCTTGGACCGTCTGACTGACACTCCTCTTCCCTTCATCAGAGAATCTGTGGGGTGAATACGGCCTAGCTGGAACCTTCATTGAGAAGAAAAACTGGACTTCAGTAGCAGTCCAGGAGGCCGCCCCGGACGACTCGCAGCATTACTCCCTCCATGACATCAGCACCTACTTCACCCTGCTGGTGGGGATCTACTTCCCCTCCGTCACAGGTAAGGGATCACCAAGGGGTGAGGAGCACACAGGCTGCCCCAACATGCTGCAAACCCCCAGATGTTGAGAAGGATGCTGACAGCTGGAGCTGCTGAAGGTGACTTCCGTTTTCTCTTTCTTGGAGGTATCATGGCTGGCTCAAACAGGTCAGGTGACCTGCGCGATGCCCAGAGATCCATCCCCATAGGGACCTTGATGGCGATCCTCACCACCTCCTTCATCTGTATCCTGACGTGAAACTCAGACACTCCAAACCTGAGGATACCCTGGTGTCTGCAGAGTAGCTCTCCTTAATCTGGTGCTCAGACATCTCCAGCGTGATCTTCTTTGGCGCCTGTATTGAAGGAGTGGTCCTGAGAGACAAGTGAGGCATCTGCATGTCTATCCATGAGGCTTCTGGAGGACTCTTGTTGGGGTCGTGACCTCTGACATCTGTGTGGACCTTTCAGGTTTGGCTTCTCAGTGAAGAGGAGTCCAGTCATTGGTATTCTGGCCTGGCCCTCCCCCTGGGTCATTGTGATTGGCTCCTTCTTCTCCAGCTGTGGGGCGGGGCTTCAGAGCCTGACTGGAGCGCCCCGGCTGCTGCAGGCCATCGCTCGGGACGGCATCATCCCCTTCCTGCAGGTTGGCTTCTGATGTCCTATGGGTGCAGACATGTTGAAAACGTTTTAGCATTTTCAACAGTTACAGACACTTTTTCTCCAGATGTGTATTTTAGATTCAACGTAGTAACTGAAGAGGTGTGGACAACCTTGTTGAAAGTAAAACAATACACTTGACGATGAAACGAATTGAGAGAGTTTAAAGGGGTTTTACAGGAGTCTCGGTGTGACAACCTGCTGAAGCATCGGGGTCAGGGGTCAGAGCCGCCGTGGTGCTTTCAATGAGCGCTTTGAGTTCAAATCAGTGGGATTTTAGAAACACTACAGGAGCAGTGCAGCTCCATGTCAGCCAGGACTGGTTGTCCTTTATCGACTCCTTTTACGGCCTCTGTTCCTGCGTCTGTCTCAGGTGTTCGGCCAGGGGAAGTCTAACGGCGAGCCTACCTGGGGGCTGCTGCTCACGGTTGGACTCTGTGAGATTGGAATCCTCATTGCTTCTGTTGATGCCGTGGCTCCCATCCTCTCCATGTATGTGGACTCACAGAGATGCACGTGTGCTGGTGCAGTCGTTCACTCTGCCGTGACCTTCTGTGTCTCACACTGCTCAGGTTCTTCCTCATGTGCTACCTGTTCGTCAACCTTGCCTGTGCTGTTCAGACTCTGCTCCGTACCCCCAACTGGAGGCCTCGCTTCAAGTTCTACCACTGGTAGGAACAGCTCTTGAGGCTCATCTTGGACAGGAGTGTGCTGTTAACTCTGTGTATGTGTACTCCACAGGACCCTGTCCTTCTTAGGGATGAGCCTGTGTCTATCTCTTATGTTCGTTTCCTCTTGGTACTATGCTCTGGTTGCTATAGTGATAGCTGGATGCATCTACAAGTACATTGAGTATAAAGGGTAAGTGTGGTTCTCCACATTTGTAGCACTGAGTGAATTTACAGATGATGCAGATGAGGATGTTTTCCTGATGTGGAATCATCTCAGACGTGCTTCTGTACCTGTAGGGCAGTGAAGGAATGGGGAGATGGGATCAGAGGTCTGTCCTTGAATGCAGCACGTTACGCTCTCATCCGGCTGGAGGAAGTACCGCTGCACACAAAGAACTGGAGGTGATCTTCCAAACGTCGACATTGTATCTGAAGGGTCGTCAGGGCAACATGTGCATGGCTCCAGGTCTGCTTGTGCTGTCTCCTCAGGCCTCAGGTGTTGGTGTTGTGTAAGCTGGACTCTGACCTTCAGGTGAAGCATCCTCGTCTGCTCACATTCACGACCCAGCTGAAAGCGGGGAAAGGCCTGACCATCGTCTGCTCAGTGCTTCAGGGAACCTTCATGAGCCGCAGCGCTGACGCTAAATCTGCAGAGCAGGTCTGAGCTTTACACCTGGATGACCCCAACCTAACCAAAGTATTCCATCATTATTCATCATCAACATCAATACGAGTAGTTGTGATCGTGTCAGTTTGGCTGAGATGTGTCTAGGCCTTGATAATGGGCGGGACTCCAGGAGCAGTCACACCAGCACACCTGTGAAAACACACAAGAACTTGCGTTTGTTCAGTGGAACGGCTGGGTAGCGTTTCCACTCCATCCTCTGCCAACGCAGACCAGTCCCCATGTTTATGGGAGGGGTGGGGCTAACAGTGGTGCTTCACAATGAAAGTCATCGCCAAAACATCATGGGCCTCTGTCCCAGTATGGTAGCTGGGTTTAACCCATAGAGGGCAGTCTCTCACAGAATTGGACCAGAGTCCAGCAGCACCAGCTCATATCAAACAAGGAAAACGGGACGTTTGGGGTTTGGTCACTCTTTAATGATGTAAAGACCTTAAAGATGTTAAAGGTCTGGTTTGTCTCCTCCATCTCTGACCTGATTTTAAACCAGACCACCATTACATCTTCTTGCTGTTCCTAGAATGAGGTCCAGGTCTGCTGAATGTTTTTTCTGTCCTGATGGACCTACCTACTGGAGTTCAGACCTCGTCACATCGGCCTGAAGATGTTCATTTTCTCTTTTGATGGTTAGGCAGATAGAAAAGAACTTTATCATCTATTTTCAGGACAAAAACAAAACAGAAATTTGTCTTTCATGCAGCTTTAAAAATTAAGAAATACACTCAAACACATTCACACATGACAACAAGTAAAATGAGGGAGCAGATAAAAGAGTGCAGCCTATTTTTGTTGTTTCAGAGGGGATGAATGACTTCTTGTAGATGTTTTTGGGGGCTAGTGGGGTTCTGTATCATTTGCCTGAGGGCGGAAGCATGAGGGAGGGGTGGGGGTCTTCAGTGATGAGGGTGGCTTTCCTCATCACTGAGCACCTGTAAAGTTCTGTCAGAGGTAGTTGGGCTCTTCTGGTGATTGTCCTGGCCTCTTTTATTAAGCGGGAGGGTTTTACTTTGGTGCTGAGGAAGTTGAACCAGGATGAGTGTGGGACAGTGATCTGTAAACCAGAGCTAAAATGTCTTTGCTGATGTTAACAAGTCCTCAGTTAGTATATCATTTGCTCCAGTATGTGACTAAAACCTCAGGATATGGAGGAGGGCCTGACCTTTGACCAGGTTGTGAGCAGGACCTGACTGATGGCTCTGTTCCTTCTCGTCCACGCGGCTCCTTAGAACCTGAAAGCAGCCATGGCTGCAGAGCGCACCAAGGGCTTCTCCCATGTGGTGGTGACGTCCAACCTGCGAGATGGCTTCTCTCTGCTCATCCAGTCGGCGGGACTGGGGGGGATGAAACACAACACGGTCCTGATGGCCTGGCCTGCAGGCTGGACACAAGATCGAGATCCCTCGTCCAGAAGGAACTTTATTGGTAAACAGGGTTGATTATTGTCCACGTGGAACACATGAATAACTAGAATCCAAAAAGCACCAGATAAGCACAGAACCTGTTTCTTTAATCCTCCCTGAAGAAACCGTGAGGGAGACAACGGCGGCCCATCAGGCCCTGCTGGTGGCCAAAAACATCGACCACTTCCCCGGTAAGCAGGAGCGTCTGAAGGACGGAACCATTGACGTGTGGTGGATCGTTCATGATGGGGGACTTCTCATGCTGCTTCCGTTTCTCCTGAAGCAGCACAAGGTAGCCGCAGCCTCCTCCTCACCTCTTCTTCTCTACGAACACAGGAACCACCTGTTGTTCAGGTGTTGCTTTCCGGTGGTTTTCTACCACAGTTCAGATTGTAGACAGAATCCTGCAGCTGGTCCTGTCTTCCACTGAACCAGCCCAGGTTCTCACATCATGCTTCACTTCTGCAGGTCTGGAAGAAGTGTAAGATGCGCATTTTCACCGTGGCCCAGATGGACGACAACTCTATCCAGATGAAAAAAGACCTCCAGATGTTTCTTTATCACCTTCGGCTGAACGCAGAGGTGGAGGTGGTAGAAATGGTGGGTCCCTTCTCCTCCTCTTTGATGGCGCTGACGTCGGCCATGCTGTTTCACTTTGGCGTTTCCCTCCAGCATGACAGCGACATCTCGGCCTTCACCTACGAGAAGACGCTGGTGATGGAGCAGAGGTCCCAGATGCTCAAACAGATGCACCTGTCCCGCACAGAGAGGGAGCGCGAGGTACCTGATGCTGCCGATATCAAGCTCAGACGGAGCGCTGGAGCTCTCTCCTGACCTGAGCACGTCCTCTTTTTGCTCTTAAGTGAACGTGTGTTTCCAGAGTCAGTTTATGGCTGCTCACAGCTTTGGTAACAAAAGTGAAGTGAAATTAAGGTCAATGAGGAGATGTTCCAGCCACCAAGGTGTCTGAATGCTCCTCGTCTGTTCTGCTGTTGCTGCCTTTGGACTCTGGACTGGACCAGATCCAGAGCATCACAGATGTTTCACGCGGCTCCATCAAGAGAAAGAAGTCCTCTGGGACCGACGTCCTCAGCAGTCCCTTCATACCTGAGGACCAGGTACATGTAGGACCCAAACAGCTGGCACGCCAAGCTCCGCTCCCTCTCCACACCTGTGTTAAGCCATCTTCATTGATATCCATCCATCCATCATCCAACCAACATCCATCCATGGTCCATCTGTCCAGCAGCTGTGTGAACATCTGCTCATCTCTGAAGATGTTCCTGCTTTTCTAAGTGGAGATATGAAGTTCTGTGTGTTTTGTGTCCTTTTACTCCATATCCTGCCATCACATCTGTCTCCACATCTGCTCATTTGCTGTGTGCCACTGCCTCCTCTTTCCTTCATCCCTCTGCGTTGTCTGTTCAGGCCCAGCTGATTCACGACCGGAACACTGCGTCCCACGCTGCAACCAGTGACCGGACTGCTGGGAGCAGCCTGCAGGACCACGTCCATATGACCTGGACCAAAGACAAGCTGAGCCAGGAGAGGACCCGGCTCAGAGAAGGCATGGGCGTCAAAGACATGTTCAGCATGAAGCCGTGAGTAGGCCTGAGCCGAGTTCCACCTGCGACTCCCAACATCAGCCCTTTGATGGATGTGATGTTTGTCTCTTTTCCAGGGAGTGGGAGAGCCTGTGAGTCTTTTCTGCTTCTTTGCTTGAAGACAAATATCAGCCGATGGTGTGATAAGGCTAACGGTCTCTGTCGTTGGGGACAGGAACCAGTCTAATGTTCGGAGAATGCACACAGCTGTGAGGCTCAACAAAGTGGTGGTGGAGAAATCCCAGCATTCCGAGCTGGTCTTGCTCAACATGCCAGGCCCACCAAAGAGCAAGAAAGGAGATGAGAACTGTATCCTTCCTTCAGGTGGGGGCCGGTCATGGCGAAGCCTTGAGTCAGTAAAGACTACCGTTAATGTTTTATTAGTCACTGTTTGCTGTTTAGTTTAATGTTGGGTGGAAAAATGTCCCTCTGACAACCAGATGCTCATGTACACAAGAACTGGCCTGGCCCAAAGAGTTGTTAATGAAAGGGTTCAAACCTTTATAGTGTCACTGAACAAAGGCAGCAGGTGCGGAGATGTTCACTAATAATAGTCATCAGAGCTTTGTGTTCCAGCCTGCAGCAGGAGATTGGACAAAAGTCCTGTGTGTGTTCATTTGACCATATTAGATATAAACTGGTCAACTTTGAACCAACAAAGAGGTCAATGTCATGTGAAAGGTGTGAGGAGAAGGTCTGCTGCTTGGCCTTAACCATGACGCTCCAGACATGGAGTTCCTGGAAGTCCTGATGGAGGGCCTGGACCGGGTGGTGTTGGTTCGTGGGGGGGGTCGAGAGGTCATCACCATCTACTCCTAGCACTGGAAACCAGCTGAGCAGATAGAGCTGAATGTGTAGCAGCTGTTGTGGATGTGCACATGTCAGGAGGTTGGAGGAGTGTGTCTGAACCACCATCATGATGGAGGACTTGGTTCTGGCCTGCTGCCATAAAAGCGCTGTGATTCTGATTATTTTCTTCACACTTTGAGCCAAAGAACAACGACAGCCTTCAGTTGTCTTTATTTTCTCTGAGGTTGTTGATCACCGATTCCATTTCACAGTTGTCACAGACGACCTGACCGTCAATGAAGAGGGACTGCTTTTAGATTTGAGTTAGACTTTGTGTTTAAGCATGTGACACACAAGAACAATGAAAAAGAATGACCGTTTAATTGTTTTTAATTCATCATGTGCCTGTAAGCTGAGTCTAATTTCTGGAATAAAGATGTGACCTGAAGTGATACAGATGTGTGTATCTGTACAGATGTTGTCTTCACAGGACTGAAGCTTGGTGGGAGATGAGAGCTTGAACCTCCACAGATGTACCTATAAGATGGACCGTCAAAAGTGTATCACCTCTAGTTGGAGAGCTTGAGGATGTTTTCCAGGTAGTCCACCCCGACGAGGGGACAGATCACTGTGTTACTTTGATGTTGTTGAGCTTTGATGTCATCATAGAGTGGTCAGTAGCGAGCTAGCAGCCATCCCCAAGCCAGCGGCAGCGCCGGGAAGGTTTCTGCATCGATACCAGTGCTGTTGTCTCTGACTCTTGTCTTTTCTACCTCCAGGAACGGCTCAGCCCTCCCGGCTGTACCTGTGCTCCGGGGGCCTACCCCTTCCAGCACCCATGGGTGAGGCTCTGAACCAGCCATGGGCAACCTCACCTTCTGCTAACTGCTCCTGAGGACACCTGAGATTGTGGAGGCCTTTGAGAAAGGCCTCAAACTCACCTTTTTAAACGAGCATTTGGATGTTAGTTTTTAACCCGGGCCAGGTGGAGCTCATTGTCTTAACCTGTTCTTATTGTGTTTAAGCCTCATGTGTCTCAGCCCTAGTCTTGTCTTCTTATGTATCTACCTCGTATGACCTATAACATTTTCTTCTGCCCTCTACACATTTTAGTTTAATTTGTCTTTTTTAGTCACTGTAACACTTTGAAATAATCTGTTTGATGAAAAGCGCATTACAAACTTTTTTTAAAAGGAACGATGCTAACTCAGAACTGGACTCACAAAATTCAGACCTGGATGAAGGCTCAAGTACGAGTAGAGGTCAAAAGAAAGCACAAATGGTCTGCTCGAGCAAAGTCTGGCCTGAGGCAATACTCCGTGGTACTGTTGTTGATGCTGTGCTGTTGTTGTTGTTGCTGTTGTTGATGTTGTTGTTGGGGCTGTAGTTGTTAGGGGTGATGGTGCTGTTGTTGGTTTTGTTGTTCTGGTGCTGTTGTTGCTGTGGTGGTGCTGTTGTTGTTGGTGCTGTTGTTGTTGGTGCTGTTGTTGTTGGTGCTATTGTTGGTGTAGCTCAGAGCCCGCGTAATGCTGGAGACACCACTCATGACAGTGATGAGGACCCCTCCAGCCAGTTGCTCAGATGAATCATGGCGGTGTCTCCATGGTATGGTATTCCAGTACGATTGTCAACACTGGGTCACTACGGCTGCTGGTACAGAAAGCGTGGTCTGGGGGGGTGGTCCCAGACAGTCGGAGTGCTCTGTAATGATTCTGGTCCACAAACTCATCACAGCTGTCAAAGCATAAGTGTTCACGTTCATCACAGTGGTGACAGGATGTCAAGACTCATGAGTACCTGACACCTGTTCAGGTACCTTTAGCGTGTCTGTTGGGGATCAGTCACCATGAACCAGCAAGGATATATCATGAGCTTCTTTTTTTCCATCAGGGATGTTACAAGTGAGATTCATCAAGTCACCACAGCGATAAGTTGTATGCTGAAGGGAAACAAAAGACAGGAAACAATGAGACAGGAAGTCCATCAAGAGGGAAATGGAGGTGCGATTGACGTAGCACATTGTTCTCTTAGATCTGTTTCTACCCTGACACACAAGAGGCCGTCACATCGAGTCCAACCCACATGAGAGCTGGACTCTGGTGTCTCATGTAACTGGGTCAGACTCACATCCCATAACCCCCAACCATCATCACACAACAAGGACAATATTGGGGAAGCTTTCAAGAGAACTTGGCATTGAATAAATGGTTTCCTGTTTGTCACAGTGTTGGGGGGGTCAGCACACACACCCAAGACGGACACTGACAACACACATGGACAACACAAACACACTGACAACACACATAATCATTATAATCCAGGGTTACTTAGGTTACTTAAAAATTCAATGAGGTTCATGGTATGTAGGAAATGAAGTTTGACTTCATGTTTGTGGGATTATTATAAAGATGATTAGATTATAAACAAATACATATATTATCATATATTGACAGTAAAACTTGACCTTTTGCGGTTTGTGCATCATCTAATTGTTAGCTGGATATGAAGGTGTTTGATGTGATCTTCTTGGAGACCGCCAGAACCTCCACTGACCTGCAGCTCCTACCAGGAAGGTCTCGGAAGAACAAGGAAGGATGGGTTCCTAATCTGAGTCTTAAGTTAATAACAGCTTCTGTTACAGGAGGATGTAACCATCACATCCTCTGAATGTTTCAGGTTTTAGCATCGTCTGATATGATCAGGTTTGGGTTAAAGTTGATCAGAGTTAGGTTAAAGTTAATCAGGTTAAAGTTGATCAGGTTTAGGTCAATCATCAGGTTGATGTTAAAGTTGATCAGGTTTAGGTCAAAGTCAACCGGGATTAGGTTAAAGTTAATCAAGTTAAAGTTGATCAGGGTTAGTTTAAAGTTAGTCACGTTTAAGTTAAACTTGATCAGGATTAGGTCAAAGTCAATCAGGATTATGTTAAAACCAATCAGGTTTGGGTTAATGTTGGTCAGGTTTAGGTTAATGATTAGATTTAGGTTAAAGTTGATCAGGGTTAAGTTACAGTTGATCAGGGTTGGGTTAAAGTTGATCAGGATTAAGTTACAGTTGATCAGGTTTAGGTCAACATGGATCACGGTCACATATACTCTGTAGTTTTACCTCCTTCAGTCAAAAAAAGGCTCTCTTGCTTTCAAGCAGGAGAAGATTTGGTCATATAGCTTCCAACTTTCATTGGGCGTTTCGACCATGAACCACGCCCTTGGGTTGGTGGGTTAGCAGTGATAACCAGTCGCTGGTCATCTCCTCCTGGTCCCAGATAATCTCCTCCTCCAGAGCCAGCAAGAGGCTCCCTGCTGCTTCCTCCAACCGACGCCCAGTGGTCTTCCTCTCCTCCTCTGACTCCAGAGCTGTCACTGTGTTCCTCACAGGCTGTGCTGGGGGGGGCCCTCCAATCCTGGCCCCCACAGTTATGGGGGCCCCAGCACTCTTGGACCAGGTCATGGGGGCCGTGGTCCAAGAGTCCAGGAGCCCCCAGCACTCTTGGACCAGGTCAAGGGGGCTGTGGCCTTCAGGGCTGCATCCATCTTCCCCTCGGACAGTTGGTTCAATCGGGATGATCCTTTTGGTCTCTTCTGACCAAATCTGCATGTCAGACCTCAAGTTTGGACGACCTGGGAAGGTGTTGTTTCCTTCCCAGGTCTTTAAGTTAATCAGGCTTAAGTTAAAGTTTGGTACCAGCACTGGCACCAGTTAAACCAGATTCTTCTGGATCTTCTTCAAACATGATTTAGAATCATTCACTGGCTTTACTGGGACTTTACTGGTTTTCATTTGCTTTACCTTCAAGGGAGTCAAATGTCTCAACTTTGAGGGTCTGAGACTCAGAACTGAGAGGCTTTGTACTGGGAGAGGGGGGAGGGGGATGGAGAGAGAGGGAGGGAAGGAGAGAGGGAGAGGGAGGGAGGGAGTGAGAGAGGGAGGTAGGGAGAGAGGGGGAGAGAGGGGGGAGAGGGAGGGAGGGAGAGAGAGGGAGGGAGGGAGAGAGGGAGGGAGGGAGAGAGGGAGAGAGAGGGGGGGAGGGAGAGAGAGGGGGAGAGGGAGAGAGAGAAGGAGAGAGGGAGGGGGAGGGAGGGAGTGAGAGAGGGAGGGAGGGAGAGAGGGGGGAGAGAGGGGGAGGGAGGGAGAGAGAGGGAGGGAGGGAGGGAGAGGGAGGGAGGGAGAGAGAGAGGGAGGGAGAGAGAGAGGGGGAGAGGGAGAGAGAGAAGGAGAGAGGGAGGGGGAGCTGCGCCGCTGCTTTACAGTGACTCATCTGCAGGTCTGCTGCTGAGTGGAGCTGCTCTGCTGGTCTGCTGAGATGTTGTGGAGGTGAGTGCTGCTGCTGGAGGTCTTCATGTTCAGTCTGAGGCTGAACACCTGTCTCCTCAGGTGCTCTCTGGCCCTGCAGCTCATCCTGACGTGTCGGCTGGCAGCCACCCTGCAGGAAGGTAAGACCACGCTGGCCCCCCGACTGCGGCCCCAGAGCCCAGGTGGGTCTGGTCTAACGTCTTAAGGAGCATCAACCCTAAAGCTGTGTTTGAGTAGAGCCCTGCAGCTGTTCTTCATACGTGACTCATGATATGAGCGGTTGAAGCAGCTGATGAGCTCCATCCTGAGACGCTACAGGAGGACTACCCTGTTAAAGACAGGAGCTCCAGCAGGGAGCCAGAGAGCTTCTCTTCTCATTATTGACACTTACAGAACGTCTCACAAACCCTGATGATGACGTTCAGAGTTATTTCGGTCACAGACGGTCACATGACCTCCCTGATGGACGTCACTGGTGGGGTGGCCTTCGATACCAAATCATCACCCTCGTGATGTTTGGAGGAGCTCTGAAGTCACAGTGGAGACGTTAGCAGCTACAGAGCTGCTGGTGCCTGGAGCTTCTCCACGAGTGGGAAGGTCAGGGTCCTCTCTCACTGCCGGGGGGGACTGGCCTCCTGCTGGGGGGCCGCTTTATACAGCCCTGTGGGGGGCAGGACACTTGTTTGTTTGGTGAGGAGCCAAGATTGTGTGTGTGTGTGTGTGTGTGTGTGTGTGTGTGTGTGTGTGTGTGTGTGTGTGTGTGTGTGTGTGGTAGGCACAGACTCTTCACCAGGGTGGCAGCTTTAGTCTTAGTGTGTATGTCAGTATGTGTGTGTGTGTGTGAATATATGTCTATGTGTGTTTGTGTGTATATATGTGTGTGTGTGTGTGTGTGTGTGTGTGTGTGTGTGTGTGCATGTGTGAATCTGCAGAGCTGAGATCTATGAGAATGTTTCTCCAGAAACAGGAGATCTTCAGCTTTGGTCTCCTGCTGATCTTCAGAATTGAAGGGTTCAGTTTGATTCAGGTTGATGCCGTCACCAGGACTCGTGTGGTGAACAGTGGAGGTTCAGATGAGGGCTGGTGAAGATGGCGCTTCCATCCATCCTGAAGGTATGCTACAGCGCTACACGCTGTACACACAGCTCAGGTCAGCGTTCCCGTCCTTCCTGGAGGGTTGCTTCGACTGAAGAGCAGAACAGCAGCCATGTTCCCAGGCTGTTCCAGGCTGTTCCAGGCTGTTCCTGGGAACGTGGCTGCTGTTCCCGCCACGGCGCCGAGTCATTGGGCAGTGAGGAAGAGGCAGTAGCTCTAAGCTCACATGGTGAAGTTCACCAGGACAGGACCCAGGTTGGAGTGTGTGTGTGTGTGTGTGTGTATCACGGTAGAAGGTGACATCGTCTGAACTCTGAGTGGAAGGAAGCAGCTTCAGCAGCAGCAGCGGCAACAACCCCCCAGCACACTTTTGAGAGTTCATGCCAGTTTTCCATGTCCAGACCTCTGTCCTGGAGCTCTGGGAATGCTGGCTCCAGGACCCTTCACTTCCCATTTGCTGCTGGTTGAGTTGCTGTGAAAGGCCTCCATGTTTAGCCAATATGAGCCTGGGGAGAGGAGCCCAGCAGGAGACATTCCTGCCGGCTCAGGTTGACCCTGATGAAGTCCCTCCACCAGGCTGCTCTCTCCTGGTTCTACTCCCGCTTCTCCTGAAGATGTGAAAACCTGGAAAGTAGGAGGGGTTTAAAGAGCCCCAAGGTCCTACTGCAGCGCTGCGCCTGGAATGTGCTCATTGGGCCCAGTGACTTTGATTTGAGCACAGTTGGGCACAATGGTCCGACTGTAGAAGGTGTCGCTCTGCTGCTCCATGGGAAAAATATTACAGAGTGGAAACTACAAGCGAAGAACGGACACTCTTTGTGAGACGTGAAGGTCTTTCCACTCCGCGTTCCATGATGGAAAACTGGTTTCTGGAGTTAATGAGGTTTCTGCTGCAGCAAAGGCCTTAAAGCCTTTCTGAGAGGACACTGGAATGTCAGTGCGCTGTTGATAGTTATGGATACTGTTTCCATGACGACTGTCGATCATGAGTCACCATCCCTGAGATTTGGTTTTTGTCCTATGGAGGGAAAAAAACAGACAAAGAAAGTTTTGTTGCTCAAAGAGATGAGAGGCAGATCGGAAGTGTGGAAACTGATGATCATCAGTTCAGGCTGTACATGAAACATGGTCATGTACGGGATACAGGTTGCATAGGTGATACAGGCAAAGACGTGATACAGCTATCTCACAATGAAGAGTGTTTGTTTATTTTTCCACTGGTCAGACAGACAGACAGACAGTCAGTCAGTCAGAAAGACAGACAGACAGACAGACAGTCAGTCAGAAAGACAGACAGACAGACAGTCAGTCAGACAGACAGTCAGACAGTCAGACGGTCAGTCAGACAGACAGACAGACAGACAGACAGACAGTCAGACTGACAGACAGTCAGACAGACAGACAGTCAGTCAGACAGACAGTTAGACAGTCGGTCAGACAGACAGACAGACAGATAGACCTCCTTGGTGGAGGTGATAAGTTCCAGGTGAAGGTGTCTCCTGAGGTCCCTGGTGATCTGAACATGTCCAGGTTGCTTCTGTTCAGGCGCCCTTTGATCCATCAGAGGTCAACCTGATGGACTCTCCAGATCCCACACAGAGGTTTGATGTTCTCCCTACAATCCCTCCCAACACTGGTCTCATCTCCACCTGTGGAGGTCCAGGGCTGATGGATGTTTCTTCAAGAAGATCAGGGACATGCAGCTAAGGCAGCCTCTGCCCTTCAGAACAATCATGAGTGTTGTGGTGCAGCTTCAGTGGGTAGATGCTCTCTGCCAGAGGGACTGAGGAGCCAACATGAGATCATAAGTTCCCCTTCTCTAAAGGTCATCAGCTGATCAGATGACTGCCTCAACACTCCCAGTGTACGAGGAGGTTCTCCTGGTGCTGCGTGACGTGGTCCCTCTCCAGAACTCTGGCCTGTCTCCCTGAGCAGCGCTGCAGGTCCTGTCCTACCCCTGAGCCTGTACTGGGCCTCCAGCTGGGCTCCACTAGCACCAGTCTGGAAGGACACGTAGGATGGTGCAGCTGAGCAAACACCATCGCCACAGCGTCTCCATGGTTACCGTCCTGCACTCTGCACAGGCATGAGCATGGCCTGACTGATTCACTTATCTCCAGTCCCGTTGACTCTACCCTGATACCCGGACCCCCCCCACCCCCGTTACCCCAGATGTTCTTTGACATCAGATCCTCCAGCTGTCACTTCATCACCACTGGTTTCACTGGGAGGGCAGGGGAGGGTGGGTTTTCTGTTGAAAGGCAGGATTTAGTGAAATATAGGGTCACTTGACGTAATGGACACACACACACACACACACACAATCACACACAATCACACACCTCCACAAAGTGTGACACAATGACTCTTTTCTCTGGATCACTGTGTGGGCCTTACAGTCATGAGGGAACATTTGTGAGAAGAAAGAAGTTCTAGTAACTGTCTTAAATATCTTCATGTGAGTAGTCACACTGCAATCTATCAATTAAAAAAAGTAATTAAATAAATCCATCATCAGTCAATAATCACATAGGACCCATCCATCCATCATTTTCTACCCTTTGAGGGGGGACTGGAGCCTGTCCCAGCTGACACTAAGTGAAGGTGGGCCCACCCTGGACTGGTCACCAGTCAGTCTCAGGGCTGCACACACACACACACACACACACACACACACACACACACACACACACACACACACATTCACTCTCACACTCACACCTGAGGACAGTTCAGAGTCTCCCATCAAGCTCCTCCCCAGCTGCTCATGTCTTTGGACTGTGGAAGGAAGCTGGAGAACCTGGAGGAACCACACAGGAGAACATGGAGAACCGGGAGGAACCACACAGGAGAACCTGGAGGAACCACACAGGAGAACACGGAGAACCTGGAGGAACCACACAGGAGAACATGGAGGAACCACACAGGAGAACATGGAGAACCTGGAGGAACCACACAGGAGAGCATGGAGAACCTGGAGGAACCACACAGGAGAACCTGGAGCCTCCACACAGAGAGACCCAGCCTCCACCAACAGGGATTAGAACCTGAGACCTTCTGAGGGGGGAAGGTGATGACCACCACAACACTTTGCCAATTTATATAACAGTGAACGGGCACAAGGACATGGATGATGTAGAACATATCTGTTGGCATGACGACAGAAAAGTTCAGACACACTAAAGTGTGTTTACTGAGAATCCTGAATTCCTGCGTGATCTGGATTCATAAACGCTCGACTAGTATCAACCCAAAGGAGGAAGTCAGACTCTAACTGGTCCTCACATCTCTAACTGGTCTTCACATCTTCAAAGGACTGTTTGAGGGTCCAGACCTGATTTGAGGTTGTGGTCAGAATTCGGTTAGAAGAGGTCAGAGAGTTAGATGTGATAGTTAAGGGCTAGGGAATGCCTCAGGAAAGTCCTCACAAAAATGAAAGAACAAGGTTTGTGTGTGTGTATGTGTGTATGTGAGAGAGAGAGAGAGAGAGAGGGAGAGAGAGAGACTACTATCAGATCCGATCACCACACTCTTTTCCCCAATGGTAACATGTGTAACAACCACATCAACGCCACACTGAACAACTGAGTTCATCCTATTTCATAGCATTTTCAGAGTATTTCATAGTCTCAGTTTGTGTCAATTGTGGCTTTTTTGTGTTTTTGCATTAAGACAGTTTAATTGGAAAAGCTTCCAGCCTTTATCCTCATGATGTCTAGTCTTAGCTCAAATAAATTAAAAGAAACAGAACTCAGATCATTCTTTACTGATCACAGCCTAAAATATGAAATGAAAATACTCTGATGGGCCGAGGAAGTGGAAGAGAGGAGGAGATGAGGAGTGGAGAGCTATGAAAGAAATGAGTAACACTGGCTTCATTGATGACTTGCCTGTAAGCTACCATGTGTGTGTGTGTGTGAGTGTGTGTGTGAGTATGTGAGTGTGTGTGTGAGTGTGTGTGACTGTGTGTGTGAGTGTGTGTGAGTGCATGTGTGCGCTGTAACCTGTGAAACAGGTCCTCTGTGTTGACCTTTAGGCCCCTCCTACTTGTGTTCTGTGTTCTGATTGGATGGTGAAGATGATGTCAGTCACAGAAACATAAACTTCCCCAGTGACCAGTTAATATGATGAAATATTAAAACCTACAGAACAGATCAGAGAGTTCTGTAGTTTTATGGAGGTGTAGAAAGTAGGCCTCTTTAAAACCAAATACTTCAAAGCCATTTGCAGTATTTTTTTTTAACTTGCCTTCTTCCTGTCTTACTGGACCCCTCAATGAACAGCCTTAGGTGTCCTGTTGTCATTTGCAACTCCCAACAGTATGTTGACAGACACAATCTGAGACAGTGTAATTACTGAACTAACACTCAAACAGCTGAGGACGGTGACACCGGCTTGTCCTCTGGCTGTCTTGGTCCTGACATCATTGTCCATTCAACAACCGTGGATGAACACAGCTGTATGAGGGGGGTGGTCCGGCCCTGTGGATCCTAAACTGCCTTCCTCACACCTTTCCTGTCCTGCTTTGACAGACGTCTGGACAACAGACTGGGTACTGTGGGAGGACAGCACCTGTCCTCTGTCCTGTCCCTGAAGCCCGGAGCACCACAGGGCTGTGTGTTGAGCCCCACCCTCTTCAGCCATTGCTCTTCTCCCATTCACAGCTCCAGCTCATCATAACTCGTCACAGTGAGGCCCCACCCATGCGGAAACAGAGCCGGTTTTGTTTTGAAAAAACCTTTTCCATAAAGACACGGTTGTGTCCACATGAAACCGCTCATATGCTGTAATGATTACAAGCGGCCTGCGGGTGGCGCTCTAATACAGCCACACAGAAGAGAAGTCGAGTGGAGCCTCCTGAACCAGGAGAACAGCTCTTTGCTCTCTTCTCTGTGTCCACTGATGCTGATGGTGGAGCTGAGCACCAGAACATCAAGCTGCTCCTGCAGCACCAGTTAGGACTACCAGGTCCCACTTCCCCACACGTGGAACACCAATGTATCCAGATTGTCTTCAATGACTTAAAAAAAAAAAAAACATTTCTATTCTGCCCCCCAGCTGATAATATTATTATGATTTGTCCATCTGGATGATTCAGTCACACATAACAGACTGAAACTACAAACTAACAAATATATGATATCTTATTTAGATGCAACTTTCACAAGTTTTCTCACATAAAAAAACATAATAAGAATGAAACACTTGTTTTGTGTTCTAGTTTGATTGACATGATCATCACACAGCTCCACCCCCCCCCCCCGACAGCTCTTACACTCTTTCTCCACACAGCCATTTGATAAATGCAAGTCTGACTATCAACAATGTCAATAGCTGATGAGACCAGGACAGCAGATGTAGTTGATGGAGCTCCACAGGTCAGATATACAGCACTGCAGGACTCAGGACAGAGACGCTCAGAAGAAGATGAGGGGGGGGGGCAGCGTGGTTCAAAACAGAAAATACATCTGAAGGGACTAGGGATTAGAGCTTGGTGAAAGAACAGAGAAAGTGGAGGACATGTCCTCAGTGAATTGTCCCCCAGCAGTCTGGTCCTATAGCAGCATCACTAAGGGTTGGTTAGTCCAGCCCTAACTACCAGCTCTGTTAAAGTCTTCAGTCTGACCTTCAAGTACAGAGGGTGTCTGCCTCTAGAACCAGACTGGGAGCTTGTTCAGGAGAGGAGGAGCCTGTAGATAAAAGACCTACCTCCTGTTCTACTTCTGGAAACTCTAGGAACTACAAGTAATCCTGCACTTTTAGATCATAGTGATCTGTTGGGACAGTATGGTACTATGAGGTCTGTCAGATATGATGGAGTGAGGCCTTTCACGGCTTTGAGGTGAGGAGGAGGAGTTAAATTCAATTCTAGATATTATGGGGAGCCAATGAAGAGAAGCTTGAACTGGAGTAATATGATCTCTCTTACTAATTCCTGTTAGAGCTCTTGCTGCAGCATTTTGAATGAATTGAAGGCTTTTTAAGGAACTATTTGGACAACCAGACAATAGTGAGTTACAATAATCCAACTTGGAGGACACAAATGCATCAACTAGTTTTTCAGCATCACTCTGAGCCAGGATGGTCCTATTTTTTATATTATTGTTATATTATTTATAATATTACCCAGGTGAAAGGAGGCAGTCCTGGTCTCTTGCTTTATATGGGGATGAATGGACATATCCTTGTCAAATATAACACCCAGATTTTTTACTGCAGAGCTGAAGGCCAAGGCAATACCATCCAAAGAAACCAGGTGATTGGATAATGAATCTCTGAGATGCTCAGGGCAAAACACAATGACTTCTGTTTTGTCTGAGTTGAACAGTAGGAAGTTACAGGTCATCCAAGCCTTTCTATCTTTAAGGCATGTTTGGAGTTTAACCCGCTGATTAGTTACATCTAGTTTCATCAATAGATATAACTGGGTGTCATCTGCATACCAATGGAAGTTTATGCCATGTCTTCTAATAATACTGCCTAAGGGGAGCATGTATAGTAATAATAATAATAATAATACATTTTATTTCAAAGCGCCTTTCAAGACACCCAAGGACACTTTACAGTACGTCTATGCAGCAGTTAAACAATATACAATTTAAAATCAAAGGTCTGGTACAATTTCCATAGCACCATTTACAACAGAAAATAGTCAGGTGCTTTACAGAGATAGAGACCCAGCTTACAAGGAGGAACCATCCTGCTGGTAGTCGGCCGGGTAGATACACATACATACATACATACATACATACATACATACATACATACATACATACATACATACATACATACATACATACATACATACATACATACATACATACATACATACATACATACATACATACATACATATATACAAACCTACATAAATATACCTACATATATACATACATACCTACATATAAACATACATACCTACATAAAATCAACAAGCAGCATGTAATCATAAACATAAACAAAGAAAACAATTGAGGGTGGTGCAGTGAGTAAGCCAGATGAAAAAGGTGTGTTTTGAGTTTTGATTTAAATACGGGGAGAGTGTCGTGTTTTGAATGTCTGGTGGTAAGGAGTTCCAGAGGTGAGGAGCAGAGCGACTGAAAGCTCTGCCCCCCATGGTCCTGAGGCGGGCAGGGGGCACAGTGAGGCTGGGGGAGGAGGAGGATCTGAGGGGGCGTGTTGACATGGCGATGTGGAGGTCAGACAGGTAAGGAGGGGCAAGTTTGTGGATGGCTCTGAAGGTGAGTAGAAGGATTTTGTACTGGATCTGGAAAGTGATGGGAAGCCAGTGGAGTTGTTGTAGGATGGGGGTGATGTGGTGGGAAGATGGGGTTCTGGTGATGATGTGGGCAGCTGAAGTTTGGACCAGTTGTAGCTTGTGCAGAGATTTTTGAGGGAGACCGAAGAGGAGGGAGTTACAGTAATCTAAACGTGAGGTGATGAGACTATGGACGAGGATGGAGGTGGTGTTGGGGGAGAGGGAGGACAGAGTCGATTTATTTGTCGGAGATGGAAGTAGGCGGCCCGAGTGGTATGGCTGATGTGGGATTTAAATGAGAGAGTGCTGTCAAGGATGACACTCAGACTCTTAATTGAGGGGAGGGGAAGACCGAAGAGGTGTCAATGGGAATGGAGAAACTGGCAACTTTTGAGAGTGATGCTTTCGTCACAACAAGGAGCACTTCAGTTTTATCACTGTTTAATTTAAGGAAATTGGACGAGAACCAGGCTTTAATTTCAGCTAAGCAGGTGGGGAGGGAGGAGGGTTTGAGTGAGGAGTTAGGCGAGCTTGAAAGGTACAGTTGAGTGTCGTCTGCGTAACAGTGATATTGGATGTTGAATTTGCGGAAGATGGCGCCAAGGGGAAGAAGATAGATGATGAAGAGCAAGGGTCCCAGGACTGAGCCCTGTGGCACGCCTGAAGTGACTGGGGAGAGGTTGGACTTGAATGATTTGAGCTGGATGTACTGTGTGCGACCTGAGAGGTACGAATGGAACCACTGAAGGGGGGTCTTGGCAAGGCCGATGGAGGAGAGTCTATGGAGTAGGATGGGGTGGGAGATGGTGTCGAATGCAGTAGTAAGGTTGAGGAGGATAAGGATGGAAAGAGAACCAGAGTCAGCTGCAGTGAGAAGGTCGTTGGTTATTTTTATGAGAGCACTTTCAGTACTGTGGCGGGGGCGAAAACCAGATTGGAAGGGGTCATAGAGGGAGTTATGTGCGAGGAGGGTGTGTAGTTGAGAGGCGACTACTTTTTCAAGGATTTTGGAAATGAAGGGTAGATTAGAAATGGGACGGAGATTGTTGTAATTATTGGGGTCTGAGCCTGGTTTTTTCAGGATTGGGATGATGGCTGCCGTTTTGAGGGATGAGGGAACAGTTCCAGTAGAAAGTGACGATTGAATGACGGCAGAAATGAGGGGGAGCACAGCAGGGAGGCAGGATTTGACCAGATTGGTGGGTAGGGGATCCAGCTGACATGTTGAGGGTTTGGATTTCTGGATAAGAGCATCGATGTCAGAAATTTTTGGGAGAAGAAAACTAGAGAATTGCTGATGGTGAGGCAGATTAGTTGGTGGGCTGGGAGGAGCTCCGGGTAGGAGAGCGGGAAGTGAGCCTGTGTCTATGTGATGGTGAATGTTTAGGATTTTGTCCTTGAAGAACTGCATTAGGGAGTTGCAGGTGTCAGTTGAATACAGGTGTGGAGGTAGGGGGCCAGGTGGCTGGATAGTTTTGTTGAGAAGTGAGAAAAGAGATCTGGTGTTTCCTTTGTTGGAGGAGATCTGGGCAGAGTAGTGTTTTGTCTTGGCTTGGTGAATTGTGTCCTTGTATTGGTGAATGTGGGCAATGTACATTTCCTTGTGGATCAGGAGTCCAGTTTTCTTGTAAAGTCTCTCCAATTGACGGCCCTTGGCTTTCATGGAGCGGAGATGAGGGGTAAACCAGGGGCAGTTGTGGAGAACGAAACAGAGCGTGTTTTGGCTGGGGCGAGGGAGTTGAGGATGTTCTTTAAACTGGTATTGTAGTGGGATATGATTTCGTCGGTGGAAGTGAAAGAGTCTGGGATGATAATATCGGTAATGTGGGAGCTAAGTGTGTCAATGTTGATGTTTTTCAAGTTGCGGAATGAGATAAGGCGTGGTGACATAACTCTGGAGTGGTGGAGTGCAGTGCTAAAAGAGATGAGGAAATGGTCTCTGGCATGGAGATCATCAGCAGTGCAGTAGAGGGGGGTGAGATCAGAACAGCAGAGAAGGTCCAGAGTGTGTCCTTTGGTGTGCGTTGGGAAGTTGATGAAATTTAGTGTAGTGTAATATAGTGTGAATAATGTTGGTCCTAGCACAGAGCCCTGAGGAAAGCCATAGTTTAGTGTATATTGAAGAGTCACTGTTTACATTAACTAACTGGAATATGTCTGGTAGATAGGACTCAAACCAGTCTAATGTAGCCTGACTGAAACTCTTCAAATGAACCACTCCTGTTTAAATGGTCACACAACTGACTGGAAACAACCTTTTCAAACACTTTCAAAATAAAAGGAAAGTTGGAAGTTGGACTGTAGTTGGCTAAAACATCTGGATCATGAGAAGGTTTTTTTAAGTAAGTACTGGCCAGGTCCTCCAGATGTTTCTGCTGCCAATCAATCAATCAATCTTTATTTATACAGCGTCTTACACAATCAAAATAGTTTCAAGGCGCTTTCCAGAATCCCAGGGCCTAACCCCAGACAAGCAACAGTGGCAAGGAAAAACTCCCCTTTAACAGGAAGAAACCTTGAGCAGGACCAGGGTCATGTAGGGGGACCCTCCTGATGATGGACAGATGGGTAGAGAGAGAGGAGAGGAGAGGAGAGGAGAGGAGAGGAGAGGAGAGGAGAGGAGAGGAGAGGCACAGAACACAGAAACACACACAAAGATACAAAAATACACTATACAACAGGTCAGCGGGCCAGAGGTCATCATGCAGCTCCGAAGGCGGCGATACCTGTAAATAAATAAATAAAGGGGGGGGGGCAGAAAAACTACACAGGAATCTGCATAACTAGTCTGCTTGATGAGGAGGAGGAGAGGAGAGGAGAGGAGAGGAGAGGAGAGGAGAGGAAACCATGACCAGTGTGGTGACAGAGGCCTGTCAGGTGATCATGTTTCTGGACCCTCAGCCTCGGCCTATAGCAGCATAACTAGTATCTTAACCTAGTGATCCTATAGCAGCATAACTAGTATCTTAACCTAGTGATCCTATAGCAGCATAACTAGTATCTTAACCTAGTGATCCTATAGCAGCATAACTAGTATCTTAACCTAGTGATCCTATAGCAGCATAACTAGTATCTTAACCTAGTGATCCTATAGCAGCATAACTAGTATCTTAACCTAGTGATTAGACGACCCCCTAAGTATGATCATTAGTCTGTCTATGATAGTAACTGAACTACAAGGTTAGTAACAATAAGCTTTATCAAAGAGGTAGGTTTTAATTTTAAAAGTAGCGATGGAGTCAGCCTCCCGTACCAGGACAGGGAGCTGGTTCCATAGCAGGGGGGCCTGGTAGCTAAATGCTCGGCCCCCCAATCTACTCCCAAAGACTCTGGGAACCACAAGTAGACCAGCGTTCTGAGAGCGGAGCGGTCTATTGGGCTGATAAGGTATCACTAGCTCCTCCAGGTAGGATGGAGCTAGACCTCTGAGGACCTTGTAGGTCAAGAGGAGGGTTTTAAAAATGATTCTGAATTTAACGGGCAGCCAATGAAGAGATGCCAGTACAGGAGTTATGTGATCTCTTTGGTCAATACCTGTCAGAACTCTGGCTGCAGCATTTTGGATCACCTGGAGGCTTCTTAAAGAGTTGTTTGGGCACCCTGATAATAAAGAATTACAATAGTCCAGCCTGGAAGTAACAAATGCATGGACTAACTTTTCAGCATCATGTTGCAACACTTCCTGATCTTTCTGATGTTCCTCAGGTGAACAAAGGCACTTCTACAGACCAATTTGATGTGTGAGTTAAAGGAGAGGTTCTGATCAAAAGTTACTCCTAGATTCCTCACAGACAGACTAGATTCTAAGGAGATACCATCTAGAGTGATAATGTGATCTAACCAATCCCTGAGAGGTTTAGGACCAAACACCATGACCTCAGTTTTTCCTGGGTTGAGGAGAAGGAAATTTAAAGACATCCAGGACTTTATGTCCTTAAGACAGGTCTGGAGCTTCACTAACTTCTCTGTCTCCTCTGGTTTCGTGGATAAATAAAGCTGGGTGTCATCAGCATAACAATGAAAATGTATCCCATGCTGCTGAATAATGTTCCCTTAGGGAAGCATGTACAGGGTGAAGAGGATTGGTCCAAGTACAGAACCTTGAGGGACTCCGTGGCTAACCCTACTGTATGAAGAGGGAACACCATGGACAAGAGCAAACTGGTATCTATCAGATAAATATGATCTAAACCAGTCTAGTGCTGTCCCTTTAATCCCAACCACATGTTCCAGTCTCTGTAACAGGATGCTGTGATCAACTGTATCAAAAGCAGCACTGAGGTCCAGCAGAACCAGCATAGAGACCAGTCCATGATCTGAAGCTATGAGAAGATCATTGGTAACTTTAAGAAGTGCTGTTTCTGTGCTGTGGTGAGCTCTAAAGCCTGACTGAAACATCTCAAACAGACTGTTCCTCTGCAGGTGCTCCAGTAACTGAGTCACCACCACCTTCTCAAGAGTTTTAGAAATAAAAGGAAGGTTGGATATCGGCCTATAATTTGCTAACACGTCAGGATCCAGTGATGGTTTTTTAAGCAACGGCTTAATCACTGCCACCTTGTAGGACCGGGGTACATAACCTGTTACTAAGGAACCATTGATCTGGTCCAGGATAGGACTGCCTATCAATGGTAGAACATCCTTCAACAGGTGTGTTGGGATGGGATCTAAAAGACACGTGGTGGTCTTGGATTTCTGAATCAGCGAAGACGCCTCAGAAAAATATATAGGGCTGAAGGAGTTTAAGGGCTCGTTGGAGAACCTGTATGTTCCCACGGTCAGCACATCTGGTGATGGTCCAGTACTAACATCTCTGACGGTCGGAGCGATGCCTTGGATTTTATTTTTAATGCCAACAATCAGTGAAGAAGCTGATGAAGTCCTGACTACTGAGGGCTGAAGGAACAGATCAACAGAGCTGTGACTCTGTCAGCCTGGCTACAGTACTGAAAATAATCTAGGCTTGTTCTTGTTTTCTTCAATTAATGAGAGATAATATGCTGTTCTAGTCCTATGGAGAGTTTTTTGTGAGTTGTTAAACTATCCTTCCAGGCTACGTGAGCTTCTTTAGAATTAGTAGAATGCCAAACTCTTTCCAGTTTACGTGCTGCTGCTGCTTTAAACTATGCACCTCTGAATTATACCACGGGACTATTCTGCTCTGATTTAAAACCTTCTTTTTCAGAGGAACTAAATTGTACTTAGAGACGCTGTACTGCTATCAACCAAATCATCTATTTGTGTTGGAGTTAAATTATGGTTTCTGTGATCCAGATCAAGATAAGACACTGATGTAAACAGTGAAGGAAGTAACTCCTTATATCTACTTACAGCACCATCAGACAAGTGTCTATCATGACAGAATGACTTTCTGGTTTCAGAGTGACCTGCCATTGTAAATTCAAATGTTATGAGGAAATCTTCAGTTTCTATACTGTATGTTAGGACCAGATTTAAGGTGTGATTGAAACAGTGAATTGGTCTGTTTACATTCTGGGAAAAGACAATTGAATCTAGTAAGGACAGAAATGAAGAGCTGAGACTGTCACTGCTAACATCAACATGGATGTTAAAGTCTCCTACTATAATGACTTTATCTGTTCTAAGAAATAAATCACAAAAGAACCAGAAAGAGAATCCAGCTATGAATTCAGAATGAGGACCAGGTGGGTGATACACCACAACAAAAATAATTGTTTTTTCTGTTTTTCAGTCTGGAAGAGCAAGACTAAGAATAAGGCTTTCACATGAATTGAAGCTTTGCTTCGGTCTAGGATTAATAGGTAGATCAGAGTGAGAAATTGCTGTCACTCCTCCTCCTCCTTGGCCTGTGCTTCCAGGAATGTGATAGTTGCTGTGGCTGGGTGGAGTGGACTCATTTAAACTGACATATTCATCACCCTGCAGCCACGTTTCAGTCAAACTAAACAGATCAATCTGATGATCAGTTATCAGATCGGCCACTAAAAGAGATGTTGGTGGTGTTGCTGTTGCTTTGTTGGTGGTGTTTGTGTTGGTCGTGATGATGGTAATGGTGATAGTGATGGTGGTGATGTTGGTGTTGGTGGTTGTGTCAGTGTTCGTGTTGGTGTTGGTGGTGGCATTGGTGGTTGTGTTGGTGTTGGTGGTGTTGTTTTGGTAAGCACATGCAAAGTTAAGGAGGAGGCCTTATCAAGATGTCTATAGGGAGTACACATGTAAACCATTTATCCATAGATCTGTATACGGGCTCCGAGTGGGAGAACAACTGGAGACAACAACTGGCATGTACTCCTAAACCCGTCTCTATGTGGGTGGGTCCTGATTCGGCCTACTGACAAAAGATAACATTTGGCTTAATGGTGCTCAACACCTCCAACACTGAGGAACCCTCAGTGAGCTCAGGAGAAAAGAGAAGAGACCACGTCCACCTCCTGGAGTCAGCGGTTCCATCCAGATGTGACCTCCATCACCTGACCCCATCTGGTCAAGACAACAACACGGAGACTCCTCTTCCTCCATGAAGTCACCTTCTGTCTCCTGCTGTGGACTGCAGCGCCCTCTAGTGGACACACACGATGTCAACAGTCTGAGGGAGGAGGCAAAGTCATCAGACACCATCACGTGACCCAGGAGATTAAGGTCCACCAGGAACAGGCCGAGGAGCAGAGCTGGGTCTGTTGTAATGACAGAAAAGCTGATTCTAATTATGAATCTCAGATTTATATTTGAGGCAAAAAGGAAAATGGTAAGACGGCCACATATACACAACACACAACACGTATAGATGATGAGGAGCCTTTTTATTCTATATTTCTATACTGTGGTCTAACCCTAACCCTGCATACCAGCAGCTGGCGCTCCTTAATGGGTGGGGCTGCGCTTCTTCTAAAAACAAAGCTTTGTTTATGTGTTGGCACAATTCTCCCCTCACCTTGGTGTAGTCATTCATTTACTATTATTATTATTACAATGAAAGTCCCAATCAGTTTAGTCAAGTTTGAGTGTGTGTGCGCTTGTGAATGTGTGTGTGTGTGTGTGTGAACAGGGACACACATCTGTTTCAGTCACTCAGTGGTTATTTATGTGAATAAATTCATGCCTGTCCGTGTGATTGGCTTTGACAGTAAACCAATTAGATTTTATTGTTACAGCGGTTGCTAGGTAGAGTGGGCAGTGAGAGGTGAAGGGTGAAAGGGTTACACTTCCAGGAATCCAGAGGCCCCAAATCAGGGTCAGTGTGTATAGAAAAAGAGGTTGTAAGAATGTGACGCCTATTCAGCAGCTTATGGCTTAAACTGTCCACTTTTTTTGGTGTTTACACCACAGAGGTCACATTAAACACCCACATTAACCAGCCATACTAACCAGTCACACTAACCAGTCACAGTAACCAGCCACATTAACCAGTCACACTAACCAGCCACACTAACCAGCCACATTAACCAGCCACACTAACACCCACATTAACCAGTCACACTAACCAGCCACACTAACCAGTCAGACTAACCAGCCACACTAACCAGTCACATTAACAGTCACACCAACCAGTCAGACTAACCAGCCACACTACAAAGTCACACTAACCAGTCACATTAACAGCCACATTAACCAGTCACACTAACAGCCACATTAACAGCCATAATAACCAGTCACATTAACCAGTCACACTAACAGCCACATTAACCAGTCACATTAACAGCCACACTAACCAGTCACACTAACAGCCACATTAACCAGTCACACTAACAACCACATTAACCAGCCATAATAACCAGCCATATAACCAGCCACACTAACCAGCCATATTAACCAGCCACATTGACCAGCCACACTAACCAGTCACACTAACCAGCCACATTAACCACCACACGAACACCCACATTAACCAATCACACTAACCAGCCACACTAACCAGTCAGACTAACCAGCCACACTAATCAGTCACACTAACCAGTTACATTCACAGCCACACTAACCAGTCACATTAACAGCCACACTAACCAGTCATACTAACCAGTCACATTAACAGCCACACTAACCAGTCATACTAACCAGTCACACTAACAGCCACATTAACCAGTCACACTAACTAGTCACACTAACCAGTCACTCTAACACCCACACTAACCAGTCACACTAGCAGCCACATTAACCAGTCACACTAACTAGTCACACTAACCAGTCACACTAACAGCCACACTAACCAGTCACACTAGCAGCCACACTAACCAGTCACATTAACCAGTCACACTAACTACCATGGAACACCTTCAGCTTGACTAGTAGTTCCCTTTACAGAAGACCCTGCTCTTCCTGACCCCACTGGTAACCATCCATCACTTCAGAAGTTGACCGACCATTATAAGTAATTCCCATCGTTGAGTTGTCATGGAGATGGTGATGTGGTTATTATGGGCTGGGATGAGGCTCAGACAGAACGTGAGTTCAGATGAAGTTCACCAGTTAACCTTTTGCTGTCTGTTGGTTTGTAGCAGCATCCCACACTTAGATCCAACGAGTGGAGAGGGTCACCAGAGCAACCTCTCATGAGCTCAGCCTGGGCCCATGAGACAGACAGTCCTCGTTCAAACATGCCTTTATTGGTCTGCTAGCACAGGGACAACAAACAGAAGCAGAGAGGAAGCAGGAAGTGGGCTGTTCCAGGTTCCTCCAAACAAGAAGAGGAGAATTAAGACCAGGACATTGAGTCCTGGTTAATCTTGTTCCTCAGTCAGAGGCTCCTTCAGGTGTTTCCAGGTGTCTCTGACTGAGGAGAAGCTCCTGTCTGGACTCAGATTGGTGGAGCTGCAGTGATGGTTGACCTTCTGGAACTTCTTTTTCTGCTCTCAGGATGTGTGTAGCTCAGTCAGGGAGGTCACTGGGTTCTTGGTTTCAGCCTCCTCCACATCTGTGTGGATGCAGAATGAGCTCTGGAGGCCGTTCTTCTGGTTTCTACTCTGATGTTATCAGCTGTCAGATCTTCTGTAGACGGTGTGGAAACATTTTTTTTTTTTTACTTTTTATTTAATTTTTTTCAATTAAACATTAAACAATATTTGAGACAAGGTCAGTGATGTAAAAAGGTGCAAATGTATAACAAATATATCTTTCACAATGTAATAATAATGAAAAACAAACAGAATAGATGAACAAACATACAAAAATAAATAAACAGACAATTAGATAAATTAATGAATAAATGATAGGATTAGCAACAGGGTTCATTTCCATTACTTAAAGAACAGCCTCAACAACGTAAAATAGATATTTTCCGACCATGCTCCACCTCCCATCAAAGAGGTCCATTTTCAACTGTAATGATGCGGTCATCCTTTCCATGAGATAAACCTGTCTCAATCTCTGCTTCCATTCAGCCACAGTCGGTGATTGAACAATCTTCCAGTTTGCCGTTATATTTTTCTTGGCAACCAGTAATAAAATATGCAAAATATATCTTTGGCCATCAGTGAAAAGATCGACCGGTATAGCACCAAGCAAGTAAAGCAGCACGTTTAATGGAATTTCTCTTTAAAAAATTTTCTCAATTTTGTCTTTAATATTTTTCCAATATTCAAAAATAACTGGACAGTCCCAAAATATGTGTGTATGATCACCTACTTTACCGCATTGTCTCCAGCATAAAGCTGCTAATTGGTCTTTCATAAAATTTGAAACAGCCAAGGGGGTGCGAAAAAATCTGATTTTAAGTTTCCAGTCGAATTAGAGAGTTTATCCTAAAGTTCGTCTTCTATTATTGTATTAGATTCCAGTTCCCGTTTTCCCTTAATATTATAGGTATTTTCACCCAAGTCTGACAAGAGTCTTTATAGAGGTGAGAGACATGTTTATGTAGTGGAAGGCGTTTTTCCAAGATTTCAATAAAATATTGTTCTATACTATTTGGGATTTTGCCAATTAGTTCTTTGTCTTTATGATTTGTAATATAGTGCCTAATTTGCAGATATCTATAAAAATCATTAGATGGGAGGTCGAATTGTTTCTGGAGCTGGGTAAAGGACTTTAAGTGTGTTTCTTCAAATAATTGATTAAGAATAATGAGACCTATAGCAGCCCATCTCCCAAAACCATGGTCTGAAACCGAAGGTGGAAAATCAATATTGCCCACTATGGGCATTGCTCGAGAAATAGATCCACTGTCTTTAAACATCTTTTTAACTTCTGCCCAAATCTTTATAGTTTGTTTTATCCATTCATTTCCAAGCTTCATTTTATTGACATATTTCAAATCCACAAAGGGTAGGAGCAAGATAACAGGGCAGTAGGGTAGTAGGGTAGTAGCAAGATAACAGTGCACCTTTAACCTCACCTTGTTCTATATGAGTCCACTTTGCCTCCTCGTCCCTGTTGATCCAACCCACAATCGCTGCTAGTTGAGCTGCCCAGTAGTAAAATTTCAAATTCGGCAATGCCAAACCTCCTCTATTTTTAGCCAATTGAAGTATTTTAAGTCTAATTCTGGGTCTCTTGTGTTGCCATCATCATCACGGTGTGGAAACCTTGATGTGTGTCAGGATTTCATGGTAATTAAGATTCTCCTCTCCTGAGGTGGGGGCTCTCCCAGGAGCCTCTCACCTCTCGCCCAGTCCTCCCTAATCAGCCTGGCTGTCACAGTGGCTTTTCCTCCCCTCTCTTAAACCTTAAACCAATCATCTGCTCCACTGAAGACCAGACCTGCCTCTTCCTCCCACATGTCTTCATGTTTTCATGTGTTCTAACTCCCAATAATCCACATAGATGCTGTAAGCGGGTTATTTAATCTCTGCCATCACCATGTCCAATACAGCCTCTCGGGTGGTAATCTGAGGACCCCCATTAGTCTGTGGAAACGTTCTCATCCATCCTGAAATAAACTGTTGCTCACTTCACTCTTTCATCATTTCACTCTTTCATTGTTAGTCACCAATTACTTGTTAAAGATTCTTGTTTATTTAATCCAGTTCCCTCTTTTCTTTATAGACAGCTGCATTGGTCTCTCTGGGCAGAAGCCATTTTAAAACTAAATGAAATAAACTTTGATTGCCCCCCCCCCACACACACACACACACACAAAGACAGGCATACAGAATGGTGACTTACTGGTAACGGTGAGCTCATGGTGAGCTACTAGTGAGCTGCTGTTGAGTTAATAGTAAGTTACTGGTGAGCTACTATAAGTCACTAGTGAGTTAATGGTGAGCTGGTGATGAGTTACTGGTGAGTTGATGGGGTTCTGTTGGCTTATCTCTCACATTGTCAGTGTCCAACATGATCTGGAGGCTTTCTTGTGCTTAAGACTGGCTCATCACTTTGGTGTTCCCACTCCATCAATGGGCCACTATTTTCATCTACTGGAACCAGTTGCAACCATACCTCTTCCCAGGCTTCTGATTGGTCAACTCATTATTGTTTGCATCTTCATTTCTCCTGAACAATACCTGAAAGCAGTCGGAGACCTGCAGCAGCGGTGCAGCAGATTGTCCTGAAGATTCCACACAGCAAGCAGCAGGATGGACCTTCTCCTGGACCCCAGGGAACATTTAGAGGACCCCAGGGATTTTTTGGAGGACGAGCCCAGGGGGGGACCCCAGGGAACATTTAGAGGACCCCAGGAACAGACAGGCCTTTGTCTTCACCAGCATGGGCCTCTCTCCTGATCACCAGCATGTTACTACGTCATCACATACTCACAGAGACCTGTAACACATTTTAGACATAAACAGTTTCATACTGGAGGTGAAGAAGCATCTGCAAAAGAAGTTCACGGTTTCATCAACCCATCTCCTTTAGACTCTGAAGGTCTCTTCCACTTTTCTTCCCAGCTGGAAGGATGAAGAGGAACACTGGTCACATATGTGACTAGAGGAGTTTCCTGGACTGACTGGACCTTCACATCTATCAGAAGAGGGTTTAGATGAACAGAGCACAATGTTAGTGTGTTTCTGAACCATCAGCTGGAAGTCTGAAGCTACTGTCGAGTTTTCCATGTTGAAAATGTGGAGTGGAGGAGGAGGAGGGTGTCAGGACAAAGAGGGCAGAGAAGGCCATGCATGGGCTTTTTAGGAGTGGGGGAGTTTGTAGTTCCACAGGGGGGAGCAGGAGGAGGAGGAGACGTTAGGGAACCAGGATGTGGAGAGGGAGGAGGAAGTGAAGCTGCAGCAGGGAGGCCGGACCAGGGAGGCCGGACGAGGGAGGCCAGGCCAGGGAGGCCGGACGAGGGAGGCCAGGCCAGGGAGGTTGGGCCAGGGAGGTTGGGCCAGGGAGGCTGGGCCAGAGCTGCACCACTTCTCCTGGATTGCTCCGAGCTTCATCCTCTCACTCGTCTCCGTCAAGCATGGCGACCTTTTCCATTCGTCTTGCTCTCTTCCTCCTCCTGTCTTCTCCAGCACGAGCTCTGTGGTGGAGTTTCTCCTGGGCCGACCCTAAAGCGAGCACCTCACCCCCCCTCATCACCTCTGCACACACTGCCTCTGCTCACATGAAGAAAACAACAGAACGGTTGTCAGAGGACGACACACTGATGGAAACGCCTGAGGGAGCGATGGGCAGTCCTGGAGGCTCCAGGAGCGTCCAGCCTGGAACCTTATCTCCAGAGAGGGATGCAGGTGGACACAGGTCCCACTACAAAAGACTGAAACAATGGAAGGGTGGTGAGTACCCACGAAGAACACATGGTGGATCAACAACACCAGGGTTCATGTTCAGAACACATCAGGATTATATCAGTTTATCAGATGAGGCAGCAGAACCTGGTGCCTCTGACTGTTCAGACCAGGAACCAGCACTTAATTCCTGATAATTGTAATTAATAATAATAATAATTATGTGTCTTCCTGAAATGATTTGATAAGAAAAGTGAGTTTTTCTGAGATGACCTTCATCTGTGGGCGTCAGTGGAATAAAGAGAGGAGACCTGACCTCTAATCCACGACACAGGTTCCAGATTATGTGTCATGAGCCTAGTTAGACACTCCAGTCTCAGATCTTTCTGACTCTTCTCCTGCTCCCTGTCTCTCTCTTCAACCTGACCACTGTTGTACTGAAGAGTTCAGCTTTCAGAGCTCAGAGAAATGGTATCAGAGTGGGGGGGTGACCATAGATTATAGAGGTCATATGTGGCTGTGCTGGTGAGGGTCGGGTTGGTTTTCTAAGCTGATCAAGAATCCATGTGGCTGACATGAGCAGGATTATGAGGAGAGGAGAGAACAATGTGAGGAGGGATGAGAAAAGTAACCTTGATCACCCTCTTCAGGTTCTTCTCTGGATTCTTGGGAACCAGTCACACCAGTAATATTCCTCCCCCTGACCTCTGACCCCTGACCCCAACCTAAGCCTTACTCTCACCTTGACCCTCTAACAGTCCTCACCTACCAAACATGTCCTCAGTGTGCTGGTGGAGTCACACCTGTCATCAGGGCTGTTTTCCTGTCTACCGCCCCCCTCTGGATGCTCTGGAGAGTTCAGACGGGTCTAGTAAAGCCTGTGAGGCAGTTGCTGGTGCTATCAAATAAAATGTAATTAAATGATGATGGTGGTGGTGGTTTTGATGGTGATTGTTCTGGTATTGATGGTGGTGGTGGTGATGATGATGTTGATGATGGTGATGATGATGATGAAAAATGGTGATGATGATGGTGATGATGAAGATGGTGATGATGATGATGATGATGATGGTGATGATAATGATAATGATGATGATGGTGATGATGATAATGATGATGATGATGGTGATGATGATGATGATGATGATGATGGTGATGATGATGATGATGATGATGATGGTGATGATGATGATGGTGATGATAATGATGGTGATTAAGATGGGGATGATGATGGTGATGGATGGTGGTGGTGATGATGATGGTGGTGATGATGATGATGATGGTGGTGATGATGATGATGATGATGATGATGGTGATGATGATGTGATGATGGATGGTGGTGGTGATGATGATGATGATGATGGTGATGATGATGGATGGTGGTGGTGATGATGATGATGATGATGATGGTGATGATGATGGTGATGATGATGGTGATGATGGTGATGATGATGATGATGATGGTGATGATGATGGTGATGATGGTGATGATGATGATGGTGATGATAATGATAGTGATTAAGATGGGGATGATGATGATGATGGATGGTGGTGGTGATGATGATGATGATGATGGTGATGATGGTGATGGTGATGATGGTGATGATTGTTCTGGTGATTGTTCTGGTGATGATGGTGGTGGTGGTAGCCGTACTGGGGAGGGGAACATCTCTGTAGGGAGATGCTCACCACCACCATGATGGAGAGTGTGTTCTGGGGATCAGGTTGTGGTTCTGGGGGTAGCCCCTGGGATGTGTCTCATGTGAAGATGAGTGATGCTGCTCTTCCTCCTGTGTGAAGCAGCAGAGGAAGCTGCTCTTACGCTCCGATGTAGAAGCTTGTCGTGATGTCCTTATGCTTTCTTCCTGAAGGGGTTGATCGTTCCTCACGGATGTCTCTGCGTTCACATTGGCAGTATTTTGCTCATTGTAACCTTCTGCTTGTGAAGGTTTGTTTCAGGTGTGTGCATGGTCTCTGTGATGATGTCCATTGCCTGTCAGGTTCAGGAGGTCATCTGGACCTGATGCAGCTGATTGGAGTGCCGCTCCCCCCGTCCGTCTCCTTCGCTCCTGGCTTTGAGGGGTTCCCTGCGTACAGCTTTGGGCCTGACGCCAACGTTGGACGGCTGACCCAGACCTTCATTCCGCGCTCCTTCTACAGGGACTTTGCCATCATTGTCACAGTAAGCTGATGCTGAAGAGCTTCCAAGTTCAGCAGGATTTAGATGGGTTACCATGGCAACAGTCAAATTAACTAGACTGTAGTACAAGATAAGTCGTATGACTTCTGAACTCAGAGGTTTTGTATGGAGCTGCAGGTGTCCTCCTAAAACATTCAGGTGCTCACTGATCGGACCTCCTTACTCCCTCAGGTGCGTCCAGCCACTCCCAGGGGCGGGGTCCTCTTTGCCATCACAGATGCCCATCAGAAGGTGGTGGAACTGGGTGTGGCCCTCACCCCGGTGCGGGGGGGGCTCCAGAGCATCCTGCTGTACTACACTGAAGGGGAGGAGGCCACTCACAGCCACAAAGCTGCTGCCTTCACCGTCCCTGACATGACAGAGCAGTGGACCCGCTTCACCGTAGGACTCACTCCTTCATCTTCTTCATCATCACCGCCCCTGTGCATGCTTCTGAACCTGCTCTCTGATATCTCAGCTGGTGGTGGAGCAGGACGAGGTGCGTCTCTACATGGACTGTGGTGAGGCAGACAGGACCACCTTCCACCGGAGACCAGACAGAATCAACTTTTCACACGATTCAGGCATTTTTATATCAAACGCTGGAAGCACAGGACTTGATCATTTTGTGGTAAGTGGAGAAATTAACCACATTTTCCATTTCCCACCAGTGTGCTGCTCATGTTCATCCCTTCAGAACTCTGTATGAGAACAGGACATCATGAAGAAAATCGGTGCTTTTAACATTTCCACAAACATCTGCATTCCACTACAGAACACATGGATGGATTTGGCTCCTGAACATCCTCTGAGGTGCACAGAAGACAATGTCACAGCAGTATTAGGCTTATAGACGGCTATAATGGTTCAGGCCAGAGGATCAAGAGCCTGATTGCCATGACTTCCTGAGAGGGTCTGATAGTTTTGGTAAAAAGTGACAAATGACAAGAATGAGTTGAGCATTTCAGGTCACGACAGCCTGACCTACTACTTCCTGCAGACTTCACTAAATAAAAACATGAAGATCTATGCTTCAAAAGAAGTTGGGAGTAGATGGAAGGGAGGAGGAGATGAGAGGAAGGGTAGATGAGGAAGTTTGAATGGTTTGAGTCAGATCAAAGATTGCATTCTGCTGCTGTCATGTATCATGGTTTAAACAGTTAAGCATTACAGTAAAGGAAAACATAAAACTGGAGCTCTGGCAAAATATTATAGACCTCTATGAAAACATGTTTTATTTTATAAATACTGGAAAAGCCAAAAACTATATATAGCTAAAAATACAATGGGTTTTAAAACAACAAAAGGATATTCATATGGTTGAATTCAGGCTTATCTGAGCTTGTAAATGAAGAAAATGAGAAGAAAACACTAATTTCTACCTTGTGTGTCGCAAGAAAAGCATTTTACCTCTGTATTTATATTTGGCCTTGCAGGGATCTATCCAGCAGCTGGTGATTAAAGATGATCCCAGAGCAGCGGAGGAGCAGTGTGAGGATGATGATCCCTATGTAAGAAACACACACAGGCATATTAAACATATTCTCCCTCTGTCTCTGTCTCCTGCGGCTTCTGAGGGTCCTGGACCACAGAAGGTCTTTAAACTGTTTCACTGAGCGACAGCGCCCTCTAGAGGTCAACATCTGCATAACGTCTACTGAGTTAAAGTAGAGCAGCATCATTCTGGGGATGGTAAATGTATGTGCGTGTGTGTGCGTGTGTGTGCGTGTGTTTGATAAAGACCTCAGGATACACCAGTGGAGATGACTCCCTGGATGATAGAGAAACGGAAGAGGAAGTGATGAAGAGAACAAAGGTAGGATCTGTGACAAGGTGTGAGATGTGACAACATGTTTTTACCAGTGTTGAGGTGGAACGGGAAGTGGCACAGAGTAAATAGCTACAAGGACTGCATCTACTGTATGTATACTGTATATCCTTCAGATTTGTCATATTCTAACCTGCAGCACTAATTAACCTAGTGTTAGGATTCATAAATATTTAATAGAACACTGTGTACACAGTCCAGAAAGGTCCAATTCATTATCTTATGATTTATTTTTCAACAACAGAACGGTCATCATTTGAAAACAACAGAGAAATATATTTGAATTCCAAAAGTGATTGTCTTATTGACAATCTTGTCCTCAGTAATCCAAACTGGACGTTTCCAGACACTCATGAAAACCAGTGTTGGATTCATGCTGGACATAAATGTGGGTAGAGGAGTCTGTATATAGACCAGGAGGTCCAAAGAGCTGAGCAGTGTGTCAGACAGGAGCTCCCACTCACAAGAACTCCAAACATCCAATAATGCCCCCCTCCCCTGCAAGCAGGACCACAGTGTTCCAGTCAGAGCTCCCCCCACCGAAGCTCCGGAGATAGAGCTTGATGAGTCTTCAGGACAGCCGACCTTAACGGGGACCAGTGAAGAAACAAAAGGTCAGGAGCAGTCTGAATGTTCACATCCTCGGTTTTCCTCAATCTGGGCTCATCTCAATTCTTCAAAACTGAGATGGAGATAGATGCTTGTTAGTGTTGCTTGATCAGTTTATATGGATCAGATACTCTGACTGTAGTCAACATCTGTGGTGAACATAAATAGTGACACAGAGAGAAGAAAGAAAAGACAGTTCACAACATGACTGACACAATGGTGATGATGGTGATGGTGATAATGATGATGGTGATGATGATGATGATGATGGTGATGATGATGGTGATGATGATGGTGATGATGGTGATGATGATGATGGTGATAATGATGATGGTGATGATGATGATGATGATGATGATGATGATGATGATGGTGATGATGATGGTGATGATGGCGGTGATGATGATGATGATGATGATGATGGTGATGATGATGATGATGGCGGTGATGATGATGATGATGGTGGTGATGATGGTGATGATGATGATGATGATGATGATGATGATGGTGATGATGATGATGATGATGATGGTGATGATGATGGTGATGATGGCGGTGATGATGATGATGATGGTGGTGATGATGATGATGATGGTGATGATGATGGCGGTGATGATGATGATGATGATGGTGGTGATGATGATGATGATGATGATGGGAATTAAATAAAATAAATTAAGTGTTTGAGATGGGATGAGTATGGATAATATATACAGGTTTGTTTTCATAGTTGAACATATATACAGAAGATACAAGGAATACATGAAGAAGAGAGAAAGAGACAGTGGAGGCAGGATGTCCAGCAGGGGACAGTGTTCCATAAGGAGACAGCTGTAGGGACAACACTGTTCCTAAACCTGATGGTTCTGGTCCTGTGGCTCCTC